>JAUNZO010003671.1:0-140716 GCA_031894775.1 Chloris gayana
CTATTTAGAACATCCCTTAGACTCCTCATACAATAAATCATTTGATGCCTTCTCTATCATTGCAAAGTTATCAAGCCCTCTTGTTGTCCCCGCATTGAGTAAAACTTGCGGTTCAACATGACATAGCAATTTCTCAACATGAAAATCAGTACATTGTTCTTCTTCGACATGAAAATCAAAAGTCTCATCAACTTGGACAAACTGTTCTTCTTCAACTTCAATCGGCTGCAACTCAACTTCGATCGGCTCATCTTCTCCATGCTTTGTCCACCTCGTATAATTCTCCAGGAAACCCCTCCTCACTAAGTGAGATTTGATTACAATTGTACATGTTCACAATTTTTTATTCTTGCAGTCCACGCATGGACAATATATTTCTTGTCTTCCTAGACGTTTAGCATGCTCGACGACCCTCGTGAGAAATACATCGACTTGACCTCGGAAATATGCATTTAATATTGACTCTCCGTACATCCATGTTTTGTCCATCTAAACAAGCATTACGCGAATATAAATTATAATAAATTAATCACTAAATAAAATAATTACCATTATGAATATTAAGTATTTATAGAAAATATAAGGGAACTAATATATTGCATAACACAATGTGCTAGAATTAATCATTATTAATTAATTACTAAATAATCTATTTACCATTATGAATATTATATAGTTATAGAAAATATAAGGAAACTAATATATTACATAAGAGAATGTGCTACCATATATAAAAACCCACTATACAAATTATTATTAATTGACTCAAATTTTTTTAATAATTAAATTATGCTCTAGGGGTCTCTCTCAAGAGAGCATAAAGTAGATCTTAAATCGCTTGACATGAAAGAGGCTTGTAAACATGTTTTTTTTATGCAACCCATATACATGATATATGAGCCTATTATACACAACTCAAACCAACAACAAACCTACAAACATGGAGGAATTTGACAAATCGAAATCAAAACCTAGGTCAAATGGTAATCCAAAATTCTCCATGATTACAACATTATAGCAACAAATAATACATGGGATGAGTTTCCCTTACCATGGAGAACAAATTTCTGCAAAAAAAAACGAGATCAAAACCTTCCCTCCTCGGTTTGCATTTTTTTCCTCAATTTTCGAGCCGCCACACTTAGAGTGAGCTCATGTTCGGTCCGAACGCGGTCTTTTATACTTATGTAAAACAATAGTCACGGTCCACTTCTTCAACCGTGGCTATAGAAGAAACTATAACCACGGTTGATGATGTCGACCGTGGCTATTCGTGAAGGCCACTATAGCCACGGTTCACAAAGCCAACCGTGGCTATAGTAGCTTCTATAGCCACGGTCCAAGGGCACGAGTAGCCCGCACCCAACTATAACCACGGTCAGTTTTTCTTGTCGTGGTTATAGTGTTTTGAGCTACGTGGCTATAGTGCATTATTGTTATAGTGTATGCAACAACAAAACAAATCACTCTCACTGTAGAAGATGTTTTCACACAGCCTTAAAATGAGACTAGCACTTTGCCTGTGTGTTGCTACAGGACTGCGGGAGATCTTGAGTAATGCTTTTCCTTTAATCGCGATAGAACACCACATATGTGATCGGGTATCTCCTAGCTAAGCACGCATGGGACATCCAATTTACAATTGCATAGTTAGATCAACGGTAGAAAAGGCACTGAAATGTGAATCAAAACCGGCTGCTCATCATAAAAATGGATTTAAGGAACCATTGATAACCAGTAATTTGGGAGGCCTAAACTCTCAATGAATGAAAGCATTAGGGTGCATTTGATACAACTTTATTGAACTGTTATTTATGCTCAAAAAGCAGTTTGAACGGCCAAACGACAAAATGACAAGGTGCATATGAGGTATATAAGCACTTTGTCATTTTGTACTTACCTATAAACACTTTGGGCAAAACAACAAAACATAGCTTATAGTGCTTAGAGGTGAGAATAAGCAGTTTTGATGGATAAACATAAGCAATTTTACCAAACGGATTGATCTGCTTATGCTACAATAAGCTCTATAAACAGTTTTGACATAATAAGCAGTATAATTATTATAAGCACCTTGGATATAAGCGTGCCAAATACACCCTTAGTATATCATTGAGATATCTTGTAAGGCACTTATAATAAATTATATATACGTTACATAAAAAATGTGTGACTTATCCCTAAATTATTTTTAATGTGTCATTTTTTAAGCAAATTAAAGCAAAGTCAAATGTAGTGTGTGTGGAGATATTTTTTTCGATGTGTCTAGTGTAGTGAGTGAAGAGAGACAATGGAATTAGTAACGAGTAGAAAAGAGATATAGTGACATCATTTTTATTTGGTGCAATTGTGTTCTTTTTTTTTATGATGAGGGGCAATTGTGGTTTTACCTCCACTCTCAGCTCTAGTTGTTATTTTATCCCCACTTTCCTATCTTTGTGATTTTGCCCTCACTTTATCAAAGTGGATCCTTTGTTTGTCCATACTGAGGGTGAAATCACAATAAGGAAAAATAACACTTCATTTCGAAAAAGTAAGGGCAAAATCATAAAATCAAAAAAATGAGGGTAAATCATAATTAAAATTCAGAGCCAGGGTAAAAACATAATTATATTTTTTTCCCTCTTTTATTCTATTTTTCCCTAATTTTAGTTAACAAGAGGGACATTTGCGGGACATAAATCAATGAGAGTGACTTTGTTTGCTATGAATGATTTGGACAACTAGTACAATGCCCGTGCTAACGCCACGGCGATAAATAGAAACCCAATATAATAAGATTTATACAAAAGTTTCAATTTATCTAAAAAATAAATAAATAGTCATTACATTGTTTGAGAGTACAATGCCCGTGCTAACGCCACGGCGATAAATAGAAACCCAATATAATAAGATTTATACAAAAGTTTCAATTCATCTAAAAAATAAATAAATAGTCATTACATTGTTTGAGAGTACATGATCTCATCGATGCATACATGAATGCATCATAATATTTACAACACGTGCAACGACAATCTAAATGTGCTTTTGAAATTCTTGTACAAATATAGGAATGTTTTGTTTGCATTCATTATATCGATACCTAAGTTGCATTTAGAAAAAGAAACAAAAAATGGACGATTCTATTACACCATGACACTGTGAAGGAGAGAATTAGTAGGATTCAACCAATGAACTAATAAATAGGTAGTGGCATAATCCACATAAGTCATGAAAGGAGCTGAAGTTGGCACATCAAATATACTCTTCCCACCTTTCTTAACAACCTGCATGCTGTATGGCAACAAGCAGTGAAGCAACCTAACACAAAGCGGGATTATTCAAATATAGCTAAAAATGATCTGGGTGAAAGACAGTAGAAAGCCAACAATACTTTCAGTGAGGAATGACCCACCAATCACTGATGCAGCATAGTGAGCGTTCAAACTCTGGAATTTGATGAAGAGTGCTTGTATATTGCCATAGTAAACGATAGCATTACCAAGTTAGCTTACTGCAACCGAATGAACCAACTCGACAACATAGCATAACTTGATGTGCCCTTGATTAACCCATCAAACTTAATATCTAATTATCTGTTCATTGGAAGATAAGGTCGCTTGTTCAGCACCAAAAAAGGTATCTGCAATCAGTACCTTCTATTTCAGAAACTGACATCCATTAATATGATTAGATTAAAGAATCCAGATATTTGGCCTTGTTTAATCCATCAAACTAACATATAATTCATTGTTCATTGCAAGCTAATTTTGCCTGTTTGACACCATAAAATGAATGTGCAAAGTCAGTATTACTCCATATTAGTTTTACTCAAATTCAGAACTGACATCCATGACAAAAAACAGAGGATGCCAACATTTTCACAAATGGTATCCTAATCTCAACCTTAAATATAAAATATCCAATAATATTCTCTAATTTAGTTTTAAAGTGCTGGAAAACGTTTCTCTGCTTCTCTATTTTAGTTTGGAAATATAATAAAATGGATGAGTTTGGAAACACAATACTGACTTTAGCTCACGCGACGAAGAAGATCATCAGTTTATGTTGCCAGTCATCAACATATCAAAATTAATATAGGGGCCTTGATCAACCTATGAAAACATACCTATTTGTACATTGGTAGATAAATCTCTGAATGGAGTGCGGCCTCCACTCGATATCCGAGAACCTGACCACAATATTTTACCCTGTCAATTATAATACTTAAAAAATTACAACCAAATCTTCTCATGGACCAATTAAATTATTATCCAGAGGCTAATTTAAGGGTAAAATTGATCCAAATCAGGACCCAAAACTATTGCTCAAGATTTGCTCGACAACAAAATGTAAAATATACGAGCTTTCAAAATTAAATTCTTAACATCCTTGGGACAAATTGTCCCAAATATTAGCTTTACTGAAAACAATACAAAATAAAATCAACAGGGCAGTTTTCAAATTATCTCTACTATCAATTTGCAAAGAATACAAAGGCAAGTGTTTATCTGTACTATCACTTTACAAAGATATTAAACAAATTCTAAATCAAATGAGCAGAGCACATCATATGGATAAGTTCTTTGGACAAACAGTACTATTAGTTTGTTACAGCATCTGAATCATATGAAGCATGTATGTCTTATAGAAAGGCAAGTGCTCATCCCCACCCCTTTATAAAGAAGTTGATTCCGTACAGTTTTTCAGTTTTGGCAAAAGTGCTTTTCTACATAATGATGCAAATGTGTGTTGAGAAATGAAATAATCAAAATGGCCGCAAGTTTGGAAGACAATTACCTTCCACCGAGGAAAAGATTACACCCCAGTTGCTTTAGACTGTATTACCAGTATGGTTGAATCAAATATAGAATGCACAATAATAATTAGTGCATTGATGTAAAGAGTATTTGTTTTTTTCTTGTCCTAAAATCAAACTTACCCAAATACCCATATACATCACCAAGCTTCATTATGTGAACCTGTGAATCTCTGATGATGTCATAGTAGCACCCTAAATGCTTGAATTTCTAAGAAGCTGGAAATCCCTTCATCTAACAGATCAGCCTATAATAAAGCAAAATACAAATGGATCATGGAAGCTTCACCATATCCCAAATACATCGAGTAAGGAGGCCTCAATCTATTTAATATGCTTGTGTGTTGCAACGGGAATTAAAAAACATGTAAATCTACATACTTATGCCTTATTTTACTCCTGCCTAAAAGGAGTAACATCTCAACTTTTTATAATGTCTAGCTATGCACGGCTACAAAAACAGATGATGAAATGGGCCAACCCAGCTGAACAAGTTGAGGGTTTCATTAGAAACAACATCGAAGAAGTATACAAAGATCTATTGCATTTTTCAAAGAGGGGTATACTCCACAATTATATGTGATGAAATGCCAACTTAATATTAATTAATGCATAATGACCACTTTACAATGTGGTGACTTTTAACCATTCCTAACTTAACAACTGTTTCACTGGCATCCTCAATTGTAAGTCTGTATGTATGTCCACCTACATTATGTTTTGAAAGACATATGTACCCGCTGATCTTTGATAGTATAACTGCACATACTAACTAATGAAATATTACATCTAAGTTTTTTTACAGATAAACAAATAGAATACGTGATAAAACAGCTAGAAACCTTATAAGAGAAATGTTTGATCCTATCATGTAGTAAGTGAACCATCTGCAATAGCAGCGTGTAAAATTTATGTGTTACAGTTCTGACTTGCTTTCATTCCTCATTGTTTTTCAGATCATGTTGGAAAGGATTTTGCAGCTGATATGCGAGATGGCCTATTGACATCCAAAGTTCATGTTCTTATAAAATCTCTTCTGGAATCTGGAATACAGGTGAAAAGAGAAAGTAATTTTGATTGCTTAAAACACAATGCATGCACAGCGAAGCATATCAACTACCCGGTGGATGGGCGGCAGGAGAAGACAGGAGGAGAGGCCGGCGTGCGGCGCTGCCGTGGTGGACGACCGGCAGGAGGAGAGCGGCGCTGCCGTGGTGGACAGCCGACAGGAGGAGAGCGGCACGGCCGTGGTGGACGGCCGGCAGGGGGAGAGCGGCGCTGCCGTGGTGGACGGCCGACAGGAGGAGCGGCCGGCGTGCGGCGCCGACGTGGTCGACGGCCGGCAGGGGGAGAGGCCAACGTGCGGCGCGAGGAGATGCTGGCGCGGCGCTGCCTTCGTACGGCGGTTGTTACTCTCTTTTTCGATCCGAACCGATAGGGTACGGTGGGTTCACGATCAAATCGCTGCCTTCGTACGACAGTTGGTCTTTCTTTTTTTCCGGTCCAATCCGATGTGTTAGGCTAGGTGCTTCCCGATTCCTCCGGATCAAAACGTGTGGGTTGTTCCCATCTTTCTTGGCCATTGATTTTAACATAGATTTTTATTGGCCCTCGGATATGTAACACTGTGACTCGTGAATTTAAGGGTGAAGATTCGGAGGGACATCTGCGGGACCTAAACCAATTAGAGGGGCTTTGTTTGGTATGAATGACAATTCAACGTGCCCCGCCGTGTCCGCGAAGGAACCGAGAAAAGCTGTTTCAATATGGCGTGACAAATTTGGATCTCGCGTTGTTACTGCAGATCATTTTCAGTTAAGACATATGGTTTTAATAGGCATTAGCAACGCGAGAATATGTGGCGTATTGTGTATGGCGCCATGGCGGAATACGATTTGACTGAAAATGATGTCACTATATCAGTTTCAGTTAATACACGATACGACTTTCAGTTGCCTGAATAAGAAGTTTGTCAAGTCGTATTGTGTATGGCGCCATGGCGGGATGTGTCGTATGCCAATTTGTTTAGCCTGGCATCATAATTAAAGTACGTGCCCAAACAGGCAACTGAAAGTACAGCGCAGCAAGCGCAGTGGACCAGGACGATGGGCCGATATCCTGGTAGCCCAAACAACTACAGGTTGTGCAGGGTACGCTCACCCATGGGCTAACCATATCGAACAGCATTTAGCCCAAAAAGGGTGCTAGCGGGAAGGACAGCTGCCGAACACAGGCTCACCGACAACATGGAGGCCAAGCCCGTATCGATGGAGATGCGGCCGATCGACGCCGCCAGTGGAGAAACTGGTACTGTTTGGTTGATTGAATGATGTTGGAGGGTATGGGATGGTTGACATAGTACATTTGAAATGTTGATGAGAATGTGATTTTTTAAAAAATAAAATAGTTTATTTTACATTTTTTAAAAATGACATGGAATATTTTAAATGTTGATACGGTATAAATAAATATTGATATAGTACATTTATAGTGTTGATAAAAAATTGAATTTGAAAAGAATTCAAAAAAATAATTATATTGGATCTCATTTCATAGAATTAATTCTAAAGAACAAATCAGTTCAAACGAATTCGAAAATGGATATACGATTGAGGAGAAAATGCGTTCAAATTTAAAACTTGATTCATTTTTCTCTCACACCTACATCAGGAGGTTTCACATCCTAATCAAGTTTTAGTGGCATGGGCTTACTCAGATTATATGTACCCAACGGACTGACCTACTCAATGTTAAAAAAAAAAGCAATCTTCATATAAGAATTCCGTCCTAATTGGGCCTCCCTTGGTTTAAATTGCTCCTAACTTGGAAAGATAATGGTTGGACTCCGGGGTGATCGAGAATTGATTTCAATCCTTTTTCGGTATAATTGTATAAATCACCATATAAGTCACATGAAGTTTGAGATTCTCACTCATAAGTCTTTTTGTTGCAAATTTCCATCCACCTAATGCATTTTGTTGCAAGAATCACTCCAATTTGCATATATTTAATTGTTTCAACTTGCTTTCATTCATTTCCAACAAAGGATTGTGTACTTATCTATGAAAGTTTGGCAGTATAGTCTTCATATTTTTTTTAGAGAATATGGAACAAAAATATGAATTTGAATGTTATTTCAAGCCATTTGAGGTTAATTTGAATTAATTTTTCATGAAACTAAGATGAATTAGATTAATTTAAATTTAAATACTTTAACAATGTCAAATTCAGTTAAATTTATTTTGTTGAACTTTACATTGATGAAATTATATCAAGCAATTAAACATTTGTTAACCGAGGTGGCTTTTGCAACAAAATACACTAGGGCGTGGGGATTTGCAACCAAAAAAACTTATATGTGGGAATATCAAACTGGATATAACTTATGGATTGGTTTATGTAATTAACTCTTTTTTCGACTTCAAAATAGATTTCAATCCCCCGGGTCAAACTGTAACAAGCTATGGTCAAACTGTAACAAGCCCGAGTAAATTACCATTTTGTGTTCGGCCTTGAATACATGAAGATTCAGGCCCATAACACACAAATGCTGATAAGGGGAGGGCTAGAGCCAGCCAAATAGGCCGCCCAACATGGCACGATCTCAGCCCGATAAAGCATAACCTATTTAATTTAGGGCCAGCATGGTGTGCCGTGCCAGCCCACAGCATGAGACAGGGAATTGATTTTCTGTGCCAGGCCACCCCATTAAACATGAAAGCCCGCATATTAAATGAGTCCGTTAATACAAAATAGAATAGAAATTGTGCAAAATCTAGGGTGCTATGGTTCAAATATGAGACTTGAAGTCTCAAGTAGAGCAACATTACCACTAGAGCACAGATGACTTGTTGTTCATTTATGAACATGACGTTCTTATTTGAATTAAATTAAATTAAAAAATTAAATGGGTCGTGTCGTCCCACCTGTTGGGTCGAGGTCTTGGCCCAAGCACAGCACAAAGCCTCGTATCGAGCCGGTCCGGGATGAAATAATTTCGAGTCATGATGAACTTAGTGCAAGTTAAATGGGCCACCCGACACGACGCAACATTAATATTGAGCCGTGTCGTGCTGGCCCATGGCACGACACAAATTAGGTTTAAGGTGCCGACCTAAATTGAGTGGGGAGAGAGATTCGAACCATGGACATGGCAGGTGCAAGTGACGGGTCTTACCACTAAATTGAGTTGTCTTATTATACTATTGGGTAATGTAAACGTATATAATTTCTCTGTACTTTAACAAGTCTTTATCGAGCTTTTACATATCTCCTCTTAAACGTGTTGTGCCCGTACCACCCTATCGACCCAAGTACGACAGGAATTCTAGACCGTGCTAGCCCGACATGAAATTAAACGGGTTGTGTCATGCTTGAGCTGGACTAAAAATTACGTGCTTTGTGCTTCGGGCCGGCCCGTGTGACACGGCCTGTTCGGACAGCTCTAGTGAGAACCCACTCGTGCTAGAATTTTTTTCCCGTGCTTTGAGTCAGTCCATAAAGCACGACCCAGTTGGCTATAGAGAGGGCTACACGGGATTTCCATTAAATATGGGAGGGAAAGAAAGATGCCGACCATGGTGCATCACCCACAACCGTGGAGGTACACGATAAGGCGCACTGACTACCGTCAAAAACTCCATGCACTGCCGCGTTGTTTCTTTATTCTATTTTCTATGGCCACAAGGCGATGCTACCCAACGAAGGAGATATACCTTTCTTTGTTCTTTTAACCAATATATTACTCCATTTCAAAATTTTTGTTTCCGTTAACTTCATCTTATTTAAAATATTTTTTTAAAATATCATATATTTTGTTATTCATGAATTGCAAAGGGCATTTAATAGGGTTTGATGGAGGGGAAATAATAAAATAGTGGTAATAATCATGGTTCACAAAACTAATGTAAATCGGACCTGTTTTCGTGAAAATTGATAAAAAAACGGACTAGTCCGGTTGTAGCAGGTAACAACTTTTGATAACAACAGAAGCGGTCTAGTACTGTAGCAAATAGGTTTTTGACGGTTCTTCGATCTATCAAAGCAGTTTTGGGGGTTAAAAATCGATTTTTTATAAATCTTTGGTAGTGACATTGTGAGCGTGTTTGTGCACGTAGCATAAAGAATTGCAGGCAGTGGGAAATGCCGGCCCGTTTGCCTGTTTTGTACTATGCAACATTGGTGCGGCGTGGTGATGCCACGAGGCCCCGCGACAAATCCTCGGGCGACGGCATCTTCGCCGCCCCATCCCTTCCAAGCTTCCCTCACAAATTGCCCCTCTTCTTCTTCTTTCCCGAGGCCGCGCCCTCCACTCCCCACCCAGCAGAGCACTGCCGGCCGGCGCTACTCCCTCTGCCACCGCGCCCAACTGCTGCCAGGCCGCCGGAGTAGCCCGCGCCATGGCCTCCGTGGCGGCCACCTCCACGCTGGCCCCCGCGCTCGCCGCCCGCCGAGGCCGCCGCGCGCGGGCGGGGAACCCGACGAGGGCGCCGCCGTGCCGGCGCGCCGTCGTGCGGTGCTCCTCGACACCAACGTCTCCGACATGGGCGTCAACGGTGAGGAATTCGACCCCGCGGCGGGCACCTTCCTTATCTGAATTTCAGGAGACGATGTGATGAGCGAGAAATGGGATTAGTAATTTAGATTTTTATTATTCGTGGTGGACAGATTCTTTACATTGCATTCGGTTAGAGCTTTTGCCACTTCAGTGAAACAAGAAAAAAATGTAACTTTTAACTCTCAGTATCTTTCTGAATATTTTGATTGAACATGGTGGAACGATTTGTGAACAGTAGTCGAATCGTGTTCTAGATATCGTACCAATGTTGAAAATGACATTAGACACCTTTTTTAGAGTATTAAGTTGCTATATTTTGGTGCTTGGGTCGGTTTGATAGCTCTTAGGTTGAAATGTCAAATAATTTTGAAAGACTGTCGAATTGAGGATGTTTTCCATGTGTGGCAGCTCCCAAAGGATTGTTCCCTCCCGAGCCAGAGCACTACAGGGGACCGAAGCTTAAGGTGGCCATCATAGGGTCTGGCCTTGCCGGTATGTCCACAGCCGTCGAGCTTTTGGACCAGGGCCATGAGGTTAGCTGATGGAATGCCACTAGTGCAGCTAAATTTTCTCTTATTCAGGAAAATCACTGCTTTTAATTGATCCAAATTTGGCATTGTTTGTCGTTCAGGTTGATTTGTATGAGTCTCGGCCTTTTATTGGTGGAAAGGTGGGCTCATTCGTTGATAAGAAAGGAAACCATATCGAGATGGGGCTGCACGTGTTCTTTGGGTGTTACAGCAATCTTTTTCGCCTGATGAAGAAGGTAAAAGCCTCTGAACTATGAGCTCATTGGGAAAGTGATGAAATAGTTTGGTGTGGACTGAAAAGTTTACTTAACTCTAGAAGGTCTTAATGCATCCAATTCTAAAGTTTGTTTACAGTCTTTGTGAATCAAATAGTTCAGTGGCTTCTTATTCATACTTTTATAACAAATATTACTGCCTTATTGGTTGATTTAAATCAAAACTTACTGTATTTCAGGTTGGTGCTGATAATAATCTACTGGTGAAGGAACACACCCATACTTTTGTTAATAAAGGGGGCACGATTGGTGGTATGTTCTTGTATCTCAGACCCCCACATATATGTAGGAGCAATGCTCTTATGCTGGATCTTTTTTCTTGATTACTTTGGAGTTCCTTTCAGTTGATAGAATAGAACAGTCCATTTGTTCCATTGTGGTGAAGTATTTTATCAACCATGAAATTTACATAGTGTGTGCGCTGCTATGGAATTCATATCATTTTTCTGACAAACAAAATTGTTACTTTGCATTCTGTGGCACATTATTTACTTAGCCTGCAGAGACAACTGTTAGGCCAGATGCTTTAAAAGTTGGCTAAATTGTTTCTATTTACATTAAACTTATGTATTTTTTCATGTTGTTTGCCTTGATCTGCAGAACTTGATTTTAGGTTCCCGGTGGGAGCTCCATTACATGGTATTCAAGCATTCCTAAAAACTAATCAACTGAAGGTAAACTCATAATTTAGAACTATTATTTATAACGCTAAAGGAGAATTTCATTCATGGTCATAAGATGTTTATACTTAGAGCTGTGGTTTATTTTATATCCATATTTAGTCCTGCACCATTTTTTTAGGAAAAAAATCTAAATTATAGCTTTGGGTCTAATGTTTCCACTTTTCAGTTTTACCTGTTGGTGCCATTCTTTTGTCCTTAAATATCCATTAGAGTGGTTGATTCTTACGTTGGTTTGCCAAACCTATCATAACCCTCCTCCCTAACCTGGGCTTGGGACTGTATGCGAAACATAGGCGGAGTTCTTTTGACCTTAAATATGTATAACTTAATAGATAAATATGTATAACTTATTAGATAATTTATGTGTTCAAATCTTGTCACAAGTGTGCTTGGGTCTTGTACTCTCTTCTTCTGTTAATGCAATGATACACTGCTCTCTTTCATGTTTAAGGAAAAAATCTTGTCATAACTGAAAAATTCTATAAGGGGGCTTAAATTAAGGGCTCAACTCTTGTCAACTGTTGATAACCTCAATTATCAACATATTATGTGATTACATAGTTACACTAAATACTTTATGTAAAATATTTCAATAATGTTCCAGGTTTATGATAAAGCAAGAAATGCAGTTGCTCTTGCCCTAAGTCCGGTTGTTCGGGCTCTGGTTGATCCAGATGGTGCATTGCAGCAAGTACGGGACTTGGATGATGTAAGTGTAGACTATTTCTTGCTTTTATTTCAAATTCTTTAGCAGCATGCATCTAGGACATCTGCTGTTACTAGGGAGTATATTTTCACAATGTTTGCCTTTATAACTCATGGATATCTTACAGCAATTAATTTAAATGTAAATTTTTCATGTGTACTTTTTCAGGTGAGTTTCAGTGATTGGTTCATGTCTAAAGGCGGTTCTCGAGAGAGTATCACAAGAATGTGGGATCCTGTTGCTTACGCTCTTGGTTTCATCGACTGTGATAATATTAGTGCACGGTGCATGCTTACTATTTTCACCCTGTTTGCAACAAAGACAGAGGCATCTTTGTTACGCATGCTGAAGGGCTCGCCTGATGTTTACTTAAGCGGCCCGATAAAGAAGTATATAACAGACAGGGGTGGCAGGTAAGGTGACTGAGAACACATTGTCTTTTGAATTATCTCTTTACTACAGTCCAATTGTAAACTTACCTCATGTAACATATACATCAGGTTTCACTTAAGGTGGGGATGCAGGGAGGTTCTCTATGAGAAATCACCTGATGGGGAGACTTATGTTAAAGGCCTTCTCCTGTCCAAGGTAAGCTTGCTTATCCTGTGCTTTGCAAAGTTATGGAGGTAGATCAGACATGGAAAATATGAAGAGTTTTGTAGTCTTAACTGTTGTTGGTATAATTACTAACAATTTCTCTTGCCTGGACATTTTTAGGCAACAAGTAAACAGATTATCAAAGCTGATGCATATGTTGCAGGTTCTTTTCTGTAGTCATTGTGTTCATTTTCTTCTTTGATTGATGAGTATGCCCAGCCATGCAAAATTAACATGGTTTTGCTAAATGCACAGCTTGTGATGTCCCGGGAATCAAAAGACTACTTCCATCAGAATGGAGAGAATGGGAAATGTTTGACAATATCTACAAGTTAGATGGTGTTCCTGTAGTCACTGTTCAGCTTCGTTACAATGGATGGGTTACTGAACTACAAGATATAGAGAAGTCAAGGTAATTGATATCCTTTGTGTTCTTTTGCTATTTTTTTATATCCCCAATAAAAAAGCCCACTACGCATACGTTAAGCTTCCATGTGAATTACCTTTTTCTATTCAAAAAATAATTGCAAATGCAAATTGTGTTTCCTTATGCGTTCCTCAGTGATTCTTTTCTAATCTTTGATGTAGACAACTGCAAAAGGCGGTGGGTCTGGATAACCTTCTATACACTCCAGATGCGGACTTCTCATGTTTTTCAGACCTTGCACTATCATCCCCTGCCAATTACTACATTGAAGGACAAGGTTCCCTGATCCAGTAAGTCTACTCTTTTATACATCTTTTACCTCTATGTTCAAAAATGAATTTTGGTGATTCAATGTTCTTAATAGTATTCGCTTTTTTACTGTTCATTTGAGGTTCTAGTAATGTACTTAAGCAGATTACTTAGTGAGCACAGCAGAAATACTGAATTGCGAGAGTCAAATCGTCTTCCCTTTGTGCAAATATACTAATGCTTTCTTCATTTGCAGAGCTGTGCTAACCCCTGGTGATCCGTATATGCCATTGCCCAATGAAGAGATCATTAGTAAGGTTCAAAAGCAGGTATGTTTGTATATAACATCTAATATAAACGATTCATGGAGGCTGTTTTCTTCACAAATAACTTATCAAGATCTCACTTTGAAGTAATAAAAAGGCGAGAGAAAAAAGGAATTTTTTCCGTTTATTTTTCCTAAGCTCACCTTAATACAAACACATTTTTTTTTTCTGTAGGTCTTAGAATTGTTCCCATCTTCACGTGGCTTGGAAGTTACATGGTCCAGTGTGGTAAAAATTGGACAATCCTTGTATCGTGAAGCTCCTGGAAACGACCCATTCAGACCTGATCAGAAAACACCAGTTAAAAACTTCTTCCTGTCTGGCTCTTACACGAAACAGGTATTGTGATTCTATAACACTGATCTAGTCACAACCATCAACTGGAATCGACGTCTCAGAAACTATCAACTCATTTCAGTTTTGTGGTGGTTACTCTGTGAATTTAAAGTTAGAATATTATTTAATGCACATATAAACCTAAGATTTACACTTATAACTTGTCTGTAGCACATGATAAAGGATTTCACTAGAAATATGATGTACTTTATTGTGTTTCCAGGACTACATTGATAGCATGGAAGGAGCAACTCTATCGGGTAGGCGAACCGCTGCCTACATTTGCGGGCGGGAGAGCAGCTGTTAGCCATCCGAAAGAAGTTAGTGGTTGACGACAGTGAGAAGCTATTGGGGAAAGTTGAAGCCCTGCAGACGAGTTAGCACCTTGCAATCAGACACGTCGGAGTGGCCAACCAAACCATAATTTTGTCGACCTTGGACACGGGGTGGGTTATTGCAGCAGCCACTTCCTGTATATTCTGTTTGAGTATTGGATCATCCGCTGCCTTGCGCATTGTGGCGGCCTCTATTTGTAATTTGAAACTGGGGGTATCTAGGTGGCATACGGGATTCCATCAGGCAGTGTGTACCATTAGAACTCGATTAGCCATTGGTAAAATTGGATGGGTGATACATAGCACACACTGTTACTTACGCCTTACGAGAGCTGATGATTCTTTTTATCTTGAAAGGTGGGATTCTGGTATAGTGGTATTCTATTACAGCTAACTGAACTTGTCTCCTACTCCTTGTCCGTGCAACCGTTTCATTTCTTTGTGAATAGTTTTGTTAAGTGTGTACAAAATCATAGTGATAAGATCTTAAAAGCATCTTTCGCTAAGGGCTTACCAAAGTTTCCCGGCGTTATTATTGTCCATCGACATGGTTTGACCTCAAATCATTTGTCTAAGTTATTTTGTATTTTTTAACAATGCGACACAATCACACAAAAACCCAATTATGGTAGTCCTGGTGACCTATTAAAAAGTTTAATAATCCTCTGTTCCGGTGAAAGTTTTATCCTAAACTCCTAGTACCTGCTAACGTGTTCTTCGCCTGAAAAAAAAAACAACAACCATGTGTCCCTCACACTCTGGAGGCCTCACACCGTCACACGCCGCGACCTGTTCGTGGTGACCACAGCTTTTTGTGTCCATGACTCTGAGCCACTGCAACTTTGAGCTGCTCGAGGAAGCCATGGCTCTAAGCTCAACTTGGAAGCCGTCCGGCAGAAACCTCGTCGGCGCCGTGCTCCACCAATCCGTTCGCCGCTCTCACATCACCTTAGTGAATCAGAGCCATCGCCGTCGCCTGACCGGCGTCGTCCGAGCTGCCTCTGACGACGCGCCGCCGGTGGTCAGGGCGGCCGTCGGCGCCGTCACCGAGCTCCTCAGGGCCCTGTCTCCAAGCAAGAAGCCCAGGTAATCTGCTACTCGCTGCTTACCTTGTATCGTCCTGGAGGCTGGAATTTGGATTACAGTTCTTTTCTCATTTTATTTGTGTGGCTCTGCGGCGCAGGGACGCTGTTGAGGATGAGGGGGCAAAGCTGGACCTGCCGCCTTGCTCCAGCGTGGACGATGTGCTCGCCGTGCTTCAAGACGATTACCGGCGTGCCTACTTTCTCACCGGTACGGGTTTCCTTATCCTGCATTCTTTTCAGAGATTGTTGCTTAGAGCATTGGAACATGGAGTCAGTGGGATAGGCGCTGAGCCGAACTAGAGAGGACTACTAGTACTCTGTTTTTTCTCCTGCAATGTGGAGACTGGGACCTGTTGTTCCATTATCTTAAAAAAAAGTAGATACTCTGTTTTGGCCATTGAAGTGGAGATCTCATAGTAGAACTGATAAGTTTTTGCCATTGAAGTCTTCTTTTTTTTTTGCGGGTAATTTGCCATTGAAGTTCAGAACTCATAGTAGAACTGATACAAATCATGAGTAGCGTTGAGGATGACCGCGTTAGAATTATTTGCTTCTCATGGGCGGTGTTTTAATAATAGACTCCAACCTCCTTTTTGTCGAGCTCTAACAAGTTTGTGATAATCAAAACAAAACAAAAATCGGGCTTTGTGCTTTGCAGAGGCCGGAACCTAGTGTTTCTATTATCTAAAAAACATCATATGAGTACATGACAAGGTGAAAGGATTTCTCAAAAATAAAGGGTTAAATCAGTACATAAAACTATGGATTGCGCAAGGAAACCGTAATCAACTCCTCTGGGACTGCAGGTGACTTCACTCCTAGTATATACATTGAAGATTGTTTGTTTGAGGATCCGACGATAAAGTTTCGTGGTACGTCCAATGATTCTATTGTAAGTAGCACCCAGGCGAAGCAAAAATGATTAATCGTTATTTTGGAAACGGTGAAAAATTCTCAGTACTGAATCACATTTGCTCATCTTATTAGGACGGTCGAGGTACGCTCAGAATCTAGACCTGCTAGTCCCCTTTTTCGACAGTCCGTCGCTCGAGCTGGAGAATATCGAAAAGGTGTAAGACTTTTGCCTTTGCTGACTACTTTGCCATTGCGCATCACAAATGTTAGTTTTCAGTAAGCACCAAGAAGTAACCTTTATATTTTAGTTCATCTTCGGACATGGACTACTAAATTTTCTAGTTTAATGAGGCCTTTGCTTCTTACTGCACATTCCAAATTGCAGGGCTCGAGGATTCAAACAAAATTCATCAAAGCAACATGGATCCTAAGGTACTCCTACATGTTTTCACAAGCTTCACAAAAATGCCATTCTGAACAATTTTCCATTCATGTTCATTTGGAAAGCGCTTTCCGTTGGACTGATACTCCCGTGCTATTTTCAGGACATACCTGAGGCTTCCATGGAGACCTCTCATTGCAATTAGAGGCAACATGACATATGATCTGAATGAAGATTACAAGGTACACACAGAGAAAAAAAATCACATGTAAACTTTGTTTCTTTTTATCGGTTAATCCTATTGGAATGGGAAACAACTCAATGATTCGCATCACACTTACATTTACTCAAGGTTACTAGGCACTCTGAGAGCTGGGACGTCTCTGCGCTTGAGGCCATCGGTCAGATATTTATATCTGCTCCGGCGCAGAAGGGCAGATGAAAAATGCAATGTATGCCACACAATGGTGCACATTCATTTTTTTTGGTGGAAACTATAATGACATAACCTTCGACGTCACTTTATGATGTGCTGGTGGGCACCCTTCTTGAAGTAACAACCCGCCCAAGAACGTTGTTCGACATGGTGTATAGAATTTGATGTGAAGATATGCACATGATTGTATAGATATGAATACTAAATCATTTTATCTGAAAACAGTACTCCTGAGGTAGTTTTTATGAGAGGTATAAATTTAGATCACCTAAGGTCCTGAAAGGTCAGTTGTTATGTAAGGTGAAATGTTCGGCACTGTACAGGAGAGGAAGCAGTGTATATAGGCTACAAAACTAGTTGTAAAAATGCGAGATTCTCAAAAAAAAAAAAGTTGTAAAACGCTTCATTTCAGAAAGAGCATTTTGTACCACTATTGGCCCATCTTAGCTAGTACTCTTTCACTATTGTCGACACAGGCCGAAAGCCCATCTTTAAGATGCTTTTTGCGGCCCATACAAGAAGCCCAGGTGAACGTTCCACCTTCCCTTTCCTCTCGAAGCCACGGCGCCAGTTGGGCAACCCGTCCAGAAGCATCCACCACTGTCAGAACTCATCAGAACACAAGGAGATCCTTTCAAAAAAAAAAGGAGCACAAGGAGAAAGCCGAGCCGGAGCAGGACGCGAGGCAGGAGCAGCATCGCAGGCTCTAGAACCTTCTCGAAGATGTTCTCAAGGCTATCGGCGTGGTTCGTGAATCCGCGCCGGAACCCGCTGGCCCGCCTCCACCGGGACGCCGTCGCCGCCCGCCTCCGCAAGTACGGTGAGCACCCTACCAAGTACCAACTCCCTCCATTTCCCCCACCCGCTTGGAATTTCATAGGGTCAGGGCCAGGCGTCCGCGGATTGGGGTCGGGGGCGCAATCTCCGAGCTCCTGATTGAGTTGCTTCTGCGCAGGGCTCCGGTACGATGACCTGTACGACCCGTACCACGACCTGGACATCAAGGAGGCGCTGGCGCGGCTGCCGCGGGAGGTGGTGGACGCCCGCAACGCGCGCCTCAAGCGCGCCATGGACCTCTCCATGAAGCACCAGTACCTCCCCGAGGACGTTCAGGTGAGGATTTGTTCTTCGTGCTCCCTGATTCTCGCATGGTGCAGGTGCAATTTAAGGGAAACACCCCAATTTAGTTGATGCCGTATGGGGTGTTGACTATAGTGGATTGCTAGAGTCGTAGGAACGGTGAATGGATGGTGACTGCTGCTCGGGATTGGGTTTTATGATCTGTCCTTATGCTTTTGAACCTGTGAAAATGGATGCTGTGTTTCCTCCTTATCAGTTATTATGATCTATTGTGGTTATGTGATGCTCAATGCAGTTTTTCCGGTGGCTATAAACTTATGATTATGGTGGCTTGCCTTACTGATTTTAGGTGGCATAGTTTGGACGTGGGTGGTTTGACAGTTTACATTCTGAACTGGTGTAAAACATTGCATTGAGGTTTAAGCATTGTTTACTCACTATAGATGTTTGTGAAAGGAAAAAAGAAGTGTTATGTATTGGCTATATCTGGTTGCTTGTATTTTTTTTCCCAATAAATGATCAACCAGTCCACAATTGCTCCATATCTTGTTTGCTGTTTTACGAATATAGTGAGAGTGAGTTTTGTTTGAGCTCTTAGATGTGCAGCTCATTTGATTTGTAAAGTGCATCTGAAGCGCATGACTTCATCATTAAATTAATTTTCTCTTTTTTTTCTTCCTAAAGCCCATTTAGATATTTAACCTATAGCATCTGATATATTGACAACATCGATGTTTTATATGACAGGCCCTGCAGACACCATTCAGGAGCTACCTTTCGGACATGCTGGCTCTGGTAAGTGTATTTGTCTCACGCTGACGTTCTGTTTATTCCCATATTTGCCATCACTGATGCACTCACCAGCAAATGTCAGATATAACTGTAGAGAAACTGGTTGTGATTATTCTTTGGGATTCTACAGCTTCTAGATCTTCAACTTGCTGATGCTGCAGTCTGAGGAAGAACTATAAGAAAAAGAGAAATACCCAGATTGGGGCTCATCTGCACTGGCTTTGGCTGGTTCAAAGGGCTCAAACCACCTTTTGCGCCCTAAGTTCTTTCTTCCCCCTCCCATGCCTCACATTTGGAAACCCTTCATGATACCTTGACTCCACATCTCTCCCGTGATGTCCTTGCCCTAGGAAATTACGAAATAGAACAAGGGACAAGACTAATAAACAACGAGATGAGATTACCCTTTATGGCCTGTTGTCTTTGGTTTTAGGGACGATCAATTGTAGAATGACAAAACACAATTGATTGTACTGGTCATCTGAAGGTAGTTTGCCATTGTGTTATAGTTAATGTAGTTGATATGGTTTGTCATTGTGTTATACTGTTATGTACTTGATTATTTTCTGAACATTAGTATATTCCATCCAATATTAATTGATGTCGCTAAGCAATCCCTGGAAGGAGTTTAGTTAAAATTATAGGTTCATTCGTTGGAGAAACTTTATGATGAAATGCTGGTCAGTTATACACAGATGGTTGATGTTTAATGCATCTTCATTGCAGGTGAAAAAGGAGAGTGCAGAGCGTGAAGCATTGGGAGCGCTTCCCCTCTACCAGAGAACCATCCCATAAAGTGCTTACATCGTGATCTAGCAATGAATGCAATGAAATTCAGTGGATAGTATTGTACTATGAGTTATGTTAAAACCTTCATATCTCGTAACTTATGCCAAACCTATGTTGTTCGAGACAAACATTTTAGTGTTACATTTGGCATGGTACATGCGTTGTTACTGCACTGCTCATGCAGTCCATCTATATCTAGTTATATGATGGATGGCCGAGGCAACCTTGTATTTATGAATACCAAACTGTGGTGCATTTGGTATACTGAGAGCCTGAAACCGTATTCTGGAGTGCTAATGTTGTATATTATGAATAGTTTTATGTGTTATTCCCAACCTTTGGACTTTTTTTCTGCCCAGAGTTGGGGGTTGTGGTGCTGGTACCCTCTCTTGAGAGACCTACGCTTAGAGAGTTGCTAATCCTTTCTGAATTTTGGAGTGTGGAATTTGTAGGAAACACATCCTCTATTTTTTATGCAATTCCTTTTATGTGACTTGATGCAGCTGTAGTACCATAGCAGTATAATCTTGGACAAGCATGTGCTGCTAAGGGTATTACACGGTTTTTGGACTGGAATACAAAAAAGACGGGATCAAAGAGAACTAAAGTGAACAGGCTTTTACAAGGATGATCTCATCCGAATGAACAATCCTATCCTACGATCTGATTGATACGGGCAGCCAAACACTACCTAAATGTCAAAGGAGATCAAACACTACGAAATCTTGAGATCTGGAACTAGCAGGTTAAGTTCCTTCTAGAAATGCTAGGTTTTACCAAGATAAAAATGGCAGATTTGCAACCCGGGAAGATATCTAGTAGAAACAACTCACTATTGGAAAATTGTTAGAAACATATTTAAATGTTTTTTAAAATTGAAACCTCACACAAAATTGCAGGTCCGAACATATATTTTGTTTACTAAATAAAAAAACAAAAATCATGGTTCATAAGAGTAAAAGGACAAAATAGTGAATGGAAACATGTGGCTGTTTGTTTACATCATATCTACACACATGCAAACGTTTCTGGAAAAATTCAAACTTTTAAATATGTTTAATACTGGACTTTTCATGTTTCTACATACTAAGCTGTTTCCACTAGATATATTCCTATGAAACCCTAATGTGGTCAAATATAATCCAGATTTCTCCTTGAAAGAGAAAGAAGTCCATCAATCATCCATGAATTTTTGAAGGTTTTGCATGGGCAATGGAAAATTAATGCGTTCTAGACAAAGGTTTCTTTAGGTGCCAAAAATATTTTCCAATAAAATTTGTAATGTTCCATTGAAGACAACTAAATTTGGACTTCAGTACTCTTCCAAGGACTTCACTAGGTCAGTAATGTATTGGTGGGACCTAATGGATGCGCCTGGGTGAACTTATATATTCAGCAACATAGCATCGTGAGTCCTATTGTTGGTGTACAAAATAGGATGCATCCTCGCAAAATAGTTCCTACCAACTCGAAAAAAAACTCAAGGGAGAGGCATTGCAATGAACGTTTTAGCGAAGCTGGACACACTACTACAAAAAGAGTCAGATATATCGGAGGGCATTTTCCAGTAATAGCGGGCACACAAAAAACGCTATTGTTGGGTGCCATTGCTGACGTCATCAGGACTGGGAGGCATTCGGAATAAAGTTTGCATGGATTGGATACACAACCAAAGCTAGAAGCTGTTAGGAAGAGTTGATTTGGGTGACTCGGCCAAAACCTGCTGACCGATTTGGTAGGAAGAGACTTCTTGCTGCACATGCACCTCATATCTAGGCCTGCTCCTAAGACGGCTGGCCACATTGGTCTGATAGCGCGGCGGAGGGTTGGTGTCTTCGCAGGTTGGCGCACGGCGGCAGGTGGGCGCGGCTGCCAGGCGTGGCGGCCGGGAGAAGATGCGGCTATGTGAGAGAGGGGATTGAAACGGTGAATGGCGGCTATGAGAGGGAAAATATTTAGGGTTTAGTCTTTTGTCGACCCTTAGTTTGACGTCGCCTAGCATATTTCCCGACCGACCTTCCAATGAAAATCTTCGAGACAATTACCGACCAACTGTGCATCGGTGTAAATCGAATTATCGATCAACTATTTGTAGCTAGTTTTAGCGACCGATAGACGGTCTATAACTAGTATTGATCGGTAAAAATGTACCGTTGTATAGTGTTTGGTCCGATTGTATCCATCAGAATTTGAGTCTGTTCTTCCAGCCGGACTCCATCGGCACATCCTGTGTTGTTCGATGGCACAATGTAACAGTACTGGGTATCGCTCCTGTTTAGTAACTGGAGAGTAGGTTGTTTCAAATTGGTAAACAGCGTGAACGTAATCTTTATGCTTTGTGATGGTGGATGTGTGTGCTGTTGTGTGGGTGTTTATTTTTGTACTTTCTTCTTCTCTTAATACAATCTTACACAGCTCTCTTACGTGTTCAAGAAAAAAAAAACTTGTTGTGGCTGGTGTTGCAGTCATTAGAGGCGCACCAGGTTGGTAAAGCGGCCACATGACCGCAGATATGGGCGCAGGGTGCATTGCCAATGGCAATAGCCCGCGGGCAGATCGGTGGATGGATAAAATATAATTGACTCAACCACGTAATTACACTGAAATCTCAAGACTAACTAATGTTCCTGCCTGTGATATCATCAGTAGATAGTGGAACAGTTTGGGACGCGGTTTTGTCATTTGAGCGCTCATGTGAGCTGATAGTTGACACTGCCAATTGAGTAGTCAGATAATACAGTATAGCTTAGATAGATTTTCCAAGAGAAAAAAGAAAACCTGGTTTCTTGATCATTAAAGCCTACAAGCTCATCTGATTATGACGCGCTTTATAGAGAGGCAAAAAATATTGAATCCTCCTTTAACATAATACTCCTATATAATTAATGAAACTCCAAGAAAATTTCCATATGTTTTGAAACAAGGAATGCAATACTGGCGAGTAGTTTTGAGAAACTACTTCCCAATAGTTTAACGGTATTTTATCATTTCATAATAATTAAGAGATTTATATTTTTTGAAAATTTAATTAATTTTTGGCTATGAAACATAACCCTATTTTGTAAGGAAAATGATGAATTAACATAAAAATTAATTGAATTACTTAGTTTGATTTATATTATGATAAAAATAAAAAAATCATCAGAATCTATCAATTTGACCATATTACCTGTCATATGGTAAAATATTGACCAATAATTGTGTATTTCCGATATTAGATCTATACCATTGGATCAAAGTACATGGAAAAACTACTGGTCAATATTGTGGACCGAAAAACTCCTCAAAATATAACTCCCTTGAAAAGTATTGAATAAAAATTGAGTTTCTACATAGCAAGCGGTTTCCACTAGATATATTCCTATGAAACCCTATTGTGGTCAAATATAATCCAGATTTCTCCTTGCAAGAGAAAGAAGTCTATCAATCATCCATGAATTTTTTAAGGTTTAGCATAGGCGGTGGAAAATGAATGTGTTATAGACAAAGGTTTCTTTAGGTACCTAAAATATTTTCCAATAAAATTGTAATGTTCCATTGAAGACAACTAAATTTGGACTTCAGTACTGTTTCATCGGCATATTATTTAAAGCGTCCACATTGCCGCATGGTGCATTCAGGCGGATTGGTGAAAGGATGGAATAAAATTGACTCGATGATGATAATTACTGAAATCTCAAGAGTAACTATGTTCATGCCTGTGACATCAGTTGATAGTGTGGTACCGTTTTGGATGCGGTTTTGTCATGTGAGAGCTCATGTGAGCTGATAGTTGTTGACACTGCCAATTGAGTAGAGTCAAATAATTCAGATAGATTTTCCAAAAGAAAAAAAAAAGAAAAGCTGGTGACTCGATCAATAAAGTCTACAAGCTCATCTGATCATGATGCATGGCTTTAGAGTGGCAAACAATATTCACACCTCCTTTAGCATAACATATAATTAATGAAAATCCAATTGAAGTTTTTCATGTTTTTTCAAGTAACAACACGGCCAGCCCCTGCTGATTATACATGTTAATGAGAACGTAATTAATACAATGATTAGAAATCATAGAAAGATTAACAAAGTGGAAAGAAAAACAAGAATTCGCAGAAATAAAAACAAGAAGAAATCAAGTAAAATTATGTAGCCTAGTTCTATAGGTAGGAGAAATCATTTTGGAACAATCTGAATCAATCAGCCCCTGATGGTTTGACACCATTGGTTGTAATGAATTTTTCTTTCTTTAAAGAGAGAGACATAGAAAGAAGTGGGTTGACCTACCTATTAAGGCTCTGTTTGGATCTACCTCATAAATTTTAGTTGGCTAAATTTTAGCTATTTTTTCTCAAACAGGACCTCCTAAAATCTCCTAAGTTTTATCCAAGCCACCTCTTAAAATTTAGACCAATAGTCATCTCAACCCTCCTTAGAAGCTCCAACTTTAGAAAAAGCAACTAAAGTCAGAAGTACATCTCTCACATCTTAGGGATAGAAAAAAGTAAAGAGGAGAAACTTTTTCTTATGAGATATATGATTACCATGGATCTAAATATGAGTTTCTAAAATTTAGTTGGCTAAACTTTAGCCAACAAGAGGATCTAATTAAACAACCCCTAAACCTGGAAGTAGAATGTTAATTAAAGTACTCCCATCACTGTAGCCTCACCGTCTCAATTTTTAACAGTGACATCCTCCGTGGATGTATGACATTTGTACAAACCTTTTTTCCCGTCTGTATGCGAAAGAAGACTAGACACTCCAAATCCCATAAAAGGCTGATTTGTACCTATCTGCAAAGTATACAAGCATGTAGCTACCCCTGGGTTTTGGATCCTGCTAATCTACACACCGCGCACGTGGCTAGCTAGTAGAAACCAAACACATCTGTTTTGTTAGAAAGGACACAATCGCATGGCTGTGCTTTGAACTTAATTATGATTTTGATTATCTTTTTGAGACTTGGCCAACGCCAAAGAAAGCCATTTACATGCCGTTACCATTGGGCTGTTAAAAATCAACTTGATGTGAAATTGTTAGTTAGGTGGTTCTTTGCAATTAACATACCCGTTATATTGCAACCTACATCCTCCTTTGGGCAATAAGGGGGTGTTTGGATTCTCTAGTTGGCTAAAGTTTAGCCAACTAAAGTTTAGTCACCGAAAGTTTAGCCAGCTAAAGTTTAGGAGATGCATGTTTGGATGCATGACTAAGGCCCTGTTTGGATCCACCTCCTAAACATTAGTTGACTAAAGTTTAGCTATTTTTCTCCAAACATGACCTCTAAACTTTAGTCAAGTCACCTTCTAAACTTTAGACCACTAGTCATCTCAACCTTCCTAAACTCTCCTAAACTTTGGATAAAGACAAATAAAGTCAAAAATACCCCTCATCACATGTTAGGGATAGAAAAAGTAAAGGTGGAGAAACATTTATTGAAGGTTAGATATGTCCACTTTTTGTTTAGTCATGAACTTTAGTCATGGATCCAAACATGCATCTCCTAAACTTTAGTTGGCTAAATTTTAGGTGACTAAACTTTAGTTGGCTAAACTTTAGCCAACTAGAGGATCCAAACACCCCTAAAGTTCATGACTAACCAAAAAGTGGACATATCTACCCTCAATAAATGTTTCTCTACCTTTACCTTTTCTATCCCTAACAGGAGTACTTTTGACTTTATTTGTCTTTATCCAATGTTTAGGAGAGTTTAGCAAAGGTTGAGATGACTAGTGGTCTAAAGTTTAGAAGGTGACTTGACTAAAGTTTAGGAGGTCATGTTTGAAGAAAAAGTAGCTAAACTTTAGTCAACTAATATTTAGGAGGTGGATCCAAACAGAGGCTAAGGGGTGTTTGGATCCTCTAGTTGGCTAAAGTTTAGCCAACTAAAGTTTAGTCACCTAAAGTTTAGCCAACTAAAGTTTAGGAGATACATGTTTGGATCCATGACTAAAGTCCATGACTAAACAAAAAGTAGACGTATCTAACCCTCAATAAATGTTTCTCCATCTTTACTTTTTCTATCCCTAACATGTGGTGAGGGGTATTTTTGACTTTATTTTCTTTTATCCAAAGTTTAGGTGAGTTTAGCAAGGTTGAGGTGACTAGTGGTCTAAAATTTAGGAGGTGACTTGACTAAAGTTTAGGAGGTCATGTTTGGAGAAAAAGTAGCTAAAATTTAATCAACTAAAGTTTAGAAGGTGGATCCAAACAGAGCCTAAGTTTAGTTAGGCTAAACTTTAGGTGACTAAACTTTAGTTGGCTAAACTTTAGCCAACTAGAGGATCCAAATTAGATGCGACACTTTTCACTTATCCTTATCCAAGTGATTGTCTTTCTGCGTGGTTGACACGTAGCTTTCACTGTCAGTTGACACCCCTGGATGTGTAGCTGGGCTCTGGGCAACCTCATTGAGTGGATTCCATAGAGCAAAAGCAGGGGCCTCCCCAACCTCCTATTGCCCGGTTGCAATGGCCACCCCAACCAACGAAACCGTGAGGCCGGTGTGAATGAAGGGCCCGTCTCCTATGCTAATCACCATGCATCCCTACATGCTGTGTAGTATACTACTATCAGCCTTTTTGGATGACAAGCATTGCTCCATTATTATTCGTGTCTCCTATCAGAACACTTCTATCACAAATTGACGTTTGTGGCGGCCAGTATTTTTCTTGTTCACTGGTATGGACAATGTCCGACTCAAAAAATTGTCACTACAACAATAACATACTGTAGCGGCGTTGTACGGACTTTCGTAGCGGCACAACAAAAGATACCCGCCGCTACAGTTCCGAAATGATTTATAACGGCGGTTTACAATACATACTGCCTTCAAAAATCGATATTTAACGACGAGTCATTTTTAACGGCGGGTGACAATATGGGCCGCAGTTAAAAATTGATTTTTAAAGACGTACCGTGTTTTGGCCCGCCGTTACATTTGCTACACCAGCCCAACAAAATCAGCCCACCACAAACGCTATAAAAGAAGAGAAACCCTATCTCCTTCTCATCCCTCACACCCCACCACCCACCAGCCGTCTCATCTCTCCCTCTCTCTCTCGGGCCCGCGCCGCCTCCCTCCCCTCCGCCGCCGGCGCATCTCACGGTGGTGCGGCGCGGCCCGATGCGCGAGGGCGGCGGCGGCGCGGCGCGGCCCGACGCGCGAGGGTGGCGGCGGCGCGGCGCGGCCCAATGCGCGAGGGCGGCGGCGGCGCGGCACGGCCCGATGCGCGGGGGTGCGGATCCGGCGGTGCGGGAAGGCCGGCGAGCGGGCTGGCTGCACGGGCCGGCCCGGCCACCCGTGGGCTTTTTTGTTTGCCCATGGAATAGTACCGGCGGGTGATGTTTTCACCCGCCGTTACATTGTTTTCTTTAGCGGCGGTGTGCGATTTTGCGCCGGTAATATGTTCTTTTTCTGTAGGCCCGTTTGACCCGCCGCTACAGTGGGTTAGTCTGGTAATGTGTGCACAGTTGTTTCAAAGGCTAACATGACGCTGCAAATTCTTGTAACATTAGGATGTTCGTCTCCGGACACTAAAAGCCCTTTAGCACTAAACTTTAGTATCATCGTAGCCAAACAGTGAGTTTAGTGTTAACTAAATTTTAGTTTGTTAAACTTTTCCCCCGCTAAAGGTCATATACTCGCATGAGGTACGATGCTCACGAAACCACAAACTTAGCATTTTCTTTTGCATTGAAATGGAAAACATCCAGTTTCAAACAAAGATTTTCAATAAAGATTACGTTATCTTCCGCGCAACATAAACTGATACGTTGCTCAATTCTCTCTTGGCCCTCACCCACAGTGGTAGGCTTCATAAGCTATCATTTTGTGGATACGGGTCGTTAGTGACTTTAAACCTCATGCTTGTGAATTGAGACCATTGTGCTTAATTATATAGGTAAGTTATTCCCCTTTGAAGAGGAATTGATGCGTCACAACAATGATATTATTGGAATATCACGGTAGCACTTGCAGAGGTAATGGTCGAGTTCATGTTTAGTACATAAGAAAAATTTGACTAAACGTCACTACATAAGAAAATTAGTACTTGGATATGTGTTGTGGGATGGGTGTCTTATGAGTGGTGCTCATGTCCGTCTTATATTTCCGGGATCAGAGTTACATGGCATGAGTGCTAGTCGATCTACAATATATATCCAAGTATGAGTCTATCTTTAACTTTACTTGTTCGTCAATTATTCAACAACACCCTCTCAATTTTAAGAAGAACAAGAAATTTGAAAAATCACTATAGGGATGAAATATTGTAATTACCGAATAGTGATTCTCCTACCAATTATTATAACTCTCTTTTATTTTCTCACTGCCAGTTACTCCCTTCATTATAAAAATATAAAATTAACATATAAAAGCTTAGACAAAAAATCATTTTAACTTGACCTAGATTAGTTATTCTAGGTATGATATGTATATGAACTTTAATTCGTGCATATATGCTACTATATATTCTAATATGAGAACCCGATGACTCCATAGATTATTCCCGGTATGGTGTCCTGCATTTGTTTCGTCCTCATTCGGCCATTCCAAATGTGCTGCAGCCTTGTACACGAGCATCTCCCTCTCTCTCTCCTCCAAAAGGCATAATAAGCGGTTCTCTCTCCTCCAAAAGGCACAAGCGGGTGGTAGGAAGATCGAAGGGTACACTTTTCTAGGCTAGCTTGACATGACTGCACAAATCTATACCAGCTGGCCTAGATGGGGTGCAGCCCATGTGAGGATGGTGCGGCCCCAAACGGATCATTTCTGCTCTTCTTTTCCGCGCGTGGCAAAGTGACGTGGGCTCATGTGATGCGGCATGGCAGAAAATAATATGCATCTTCTCAGCAAAGTTGCCTGAAAATGCAGGAGAAAAGCGGCTTTTGTGAAGGGAATGTATGCAGGTCAATTAGATCAAGGTATGGCTGAGGTTCCCTTAAAAATAATGATAATAATTTTAAGTTGGTGGTAGGGTGATGAATTTCATGAGTACCATCATCATGGGATCATATATATGGAGGATGAGCTTCATGTAGCAGCATCCCTTTTCCATCAAATTTCTTTTGCCATCAACCTTTTTCTGTTATGGCCACAAGAAGTGGACTGGTGCAGTCTAGATGATGGTACAATAATCTTTGTGACCAAGTGCAATTATGTGATTCCGTTAGTTGGGGGCGTGATCAACCCATTCGTGCTAACTAGTGTCTCTCCCATTTGTTATTTTGTTGCTAGTGCTTCCATTTTTTTCCCATAAAATCATTTGAGGTACAGTCATGGAAGAAGCCTCAAGATATATAAAGGCAGCGGTACATGCATGGCTCCACGAGGAAGATGCCATTCAAGCGCTTTGTTGAGAAGTGGGAGCAGGTACTGTAATGCATTTCGTTACCAGGACAAATTCTTTGACAAAAGGGGCCTGTGGAACAAGCAAATGAAGTTGATGATAGGGTTGAATTGGAGTAAGATTCTACTAATGATCGGTGATGATGAACGAACAGGGAAGTTGGCTAACGGGCCCCTTAGCCCGGTACAACAGCAACTCCACCAACAAGGACGGTGGAGCACCGCTGATTGTTGTGCCTGGTGGCAACATGTGCCACCAGGGATCGCAATGTAACTGGGATCAAATGAGCTGTACTAGTATCAAGAAGAAGGCGTCATTTCCCTTTTTGTAACAAAAAAAATCAATCCGCCTTTTAAACTGCGATGTCTGAGACGAAGAAAACAACGGAGACAGGTCAGAGCGTCGTTAAACCGGCCCATGCGCTACAGTGACGGTCGCCGCCTTCGGATTCCTGATCACCATTCACCAACGGTGTTTATTTATTTTCACCCACTACAGTGATTAATGGATTGGCTGCAGGTGGGCCCCACCGCGAACCCAATGATGGTGGAGATTGCTGCAGTGCAGGGAGCCATTGACCGGATGTCTCGCGGACTATTGACCACTGGATTAATGCTCCGAAACCGTGACGGACCGACCGGGAGACGCACATGACACTGTGATTACTGTGCTCTGCTCAGGTGTTCAGACGTTTTGTTAAATCAACTTGTGGTTAGTACTGGCCAAACATGGCACAGTAGTACTTTCCCTACTTTTTTTTTCTTGAGATATTTTTTTTTCCTAGCACCTGGTGAAGTTGATGCGGCCACGCAGGGGCGGGCCTAGCATGCATCAAGGGTATTCAATTGAATACCCATTATTTTTGTCAAATTTATTTTATATAGTGTATACCATATGTATGTGTATTGAAAAATAAAAACAAACACTTGATAAGAGTAGAATTTTGTGAGCAAAATCAAGATACAATTATTTTTTATTGGTACTTAATTAGTATATGTTAAGAATCTATACTTTTTAGACTACTCAAACCAGTTTTCACCCTTTAAAAATTTTGAATACCCATACAAAAAATCTTGGGCCCGCCACTGCGGCCACGTCAGCGGAACAAACGCCAATCGTATCGGAGATTGGTGTTGCAATTGCAACTCTCTCTCGCCCACGCTTTGGTCTGGTCCACCTGTCATCCTCTCTGGGGTTCTCTCTCGTCGCTCCTCGCACGACGGCATGTGCTGCCACGGCACAGAGCGAATCCAATGTCCGGGAAGAAGAAGACGCCCTCTTCCCTCCGCTCACTCACGTGGGTCCCTTTCCGATGACAACAGCGGTCAGTGGCGGCACGCGCGCTCGGTGCAGTGAGGAAAAACTGCGATACCTCAGTTCACCTACACCGTGTTACTGACCGGTGGGACCAGCAGTTGGGTCCCATACCTCAGTGGGTCCGTGTGGTCCGCGCGTGTGGCTTTCGAGTACGTGCACGGGCTGGGTCGGAGTGGGACGTGTCGTCGGGCACGAGGTGGTGCCACAGTTTGACAGGGCTTTCGGGCCCGTGCACTACCTAGAGGACGAGAATTGCTATAGCTACCCGGTGTATCTCCACAGAATGAAATCAGATATCCACTGTCGAGTGTCTGTTTTTTGTAGGTACAACATCCCGCGCACCGTACCAACTGCCGATCCAATTTCATGCTTGTACGGTAATATGGCTAGGTGCATTGTCCGTGCACCAGGTTTAAACCCACTACTGAGTGCCTCGCAAGCCACTCTCCGCTGTCATTTTTGTTCCAAGAGAGAGCCAAAAGTAGCGTGTCATGTAATTTTTGATATTCTACAGCCAGATGGAAATATCCATGCGATTGCAGAAACGGATTCCCTCCAACTTGTTTCTCTCTGGAAAAATTGAAAGCAACAGAAGTCTAAAATTGCAACAAGTGGATGACATTGAACACGCCTCAATGTCTTTCTCTTCTTTCTCTTTGAGTCATATCAAGAGATCGGCTAATGAAGTAGCGCAATTATGTGCAAAGTTTGCATCCTCAATTAGCATGTACTCTCTATGGTATGATCATGCACCTAGCTTTCTTTCTCCTTGTTTACAATGATACTACTTAAATGAATAAAAGTTGTGATAAAAAAGCATTTATGTTGACATCATGCTTTGTATCATGTTTTGTGCACATTCTTTAAAGGCTTACATAAAAAAATCTCACTACCATGCAAATGATGAAAAGTCATATAAGCTATCACATTACATTAAGCATATGACTATATTAAACTATTCAACCAAAGTGATTTGAAGCCTATTAATAATGCCGATAATTTTGTTTTCTTTTTCATATTCAAATCATTATTCCCCCTTGATGCTTTGTTTAAATTTAAAATTTTGGGATTTCTTATCAAATTACATGCATTTGTCTTATAATATTTAAAATATTCATATGAGTTATGTTTGTGAGGATGTTATTGTTTTTTCAAGAAAGAATAGCCAAATGATAATTTCTGTGCCTTGTGAATTTATCATCAGCATAAGACATGAATCAATCAAGCCTGAGCATAAGACATGAATCTTGTTTGAATGTCATGTTCCATATACGAGATTTTTATAAATCAATGAACTGTTTACGATAAGAATTCAAAGATGTGGCACATCATGTCACGAAAGTCTCTTTCCCAACGCTGTTTGCTACCCTATCCGTTCATACATTCACGCGAGGCCCCACCAGTCATTGTGACCCAGCTTGCGTCGGCCCTGTGCGCCTAATAATTCCCGAATCATGGGGCACGGCCGCACGGGAGGGGCATTTCCGTCCAGGAATCCAAAATTAAAGCTCGGAAACGGCAAAAGCCATGGCGAGAGTGGCAGCAGGCCGACCAGTCCCCTCCTCCCACTCCCCACCCAGCGAGCTCAGTGCACACTGCCCCAGCTGCAGCTCACGGGTGGCGAGGCCAAGCACTAAGCGCCTGCGCCCCTGCATTCCTGCAGTATTCGCGGATCGATCCTCGCCGCAAGCGGCCAGGGGGCCTTTCTGCGAGCCAAAAGGGCGGTCTTGCGAATTTTCAGAGAGAGGAGGGGGTGAAAGCTACAGAAGTGTTGCTGAGCTGAGCGGTGGACGGCGCCTTCAGCGGCGAGTGGGTTCAGTGGGAAGCTCTTGCGGTGCGCGCATGGCGAGGGCGAGCGGTGGCAGTAGCCCCGCGTTTCTGATCTCCGTTGTGGCGGTGTGCGTGCTGTGGGCGGCCGCGGCGGAGGCCAGGTCGCCGGCGGCGAGGGCGCACCGGCACCTGAAGCGGCTCAACAAGCCAGCCGTCAAGAGCATCCAGGTGCCTCACTGTCCCTGAAACCTGCACAAATGGGCTTCTTATTTTGAAATGAGCTCAAAATTGCGGTGTCATTGCAGCGAGATTGGTGGTTCATTGTTTCGAGATGTGATTCGTTGTTCTTGGGGTTACTTGTTGTGTTTGTTTTTTTCCCTTCTTCTGATGTTTGCTTGTGCATTTTTAGCAGCATTTGGTAGCATTCGAGCAAGTTTCAGTGAGGAGTACCACTGTAGCGCTCTCATCGTTGAAGGAAAAAGTTACTTTTTCTATAATTTCACTGTCGCTTTAGAGAAATTTTCGAAAAGTTTTCGCCTTTTGGAGATAGATTAGGCAAATTCAGGCAAAGTAGTGCATACAGGCTGGCTCTGGTAAAGCGATATATATCCTCTGGAGGAGGAGCAGATTCTCTGTACATTTTGCATCCTCCTTAGAACTGAGAAATATTTGGGGATCAGAGAATGAGTTTGAGTTCGACAATACCACTATACCAGACTGACTGCACATATTGCGCCTCTTTTTTTTTTTTACCGCATTTTCTTAACAATCTTGCAAAATTGCAATCTGGAAGTGTCCTTGGGAAGAACTTTGCATTTCGAGATATCGAAGCTGGCAGGAGAAGGACCATTACTTTGCCGAGAACAATACTCTGTTTCTGACAACAATTTTCTGCAACCGTGCAGAGTCCAGACGGGGACATCATCGACTGCGTGCACATCTCCCACCAACCAGCCTTTGATCATCCTCTGCTCAAGAACCACACAATACAGGTTCTGTCAACTTTGCTAATCTGTTCAGGATTCAAAACCAACCTGCAAATGGTTATTCTGTCCACGCACCAATTTAACTCTTGCCCAAAAAATTAATGTTTGCAGTTTAGGCCAGCTTACCACCCAGAAGGTCTTTACGACGAGGCCAAAAGCAGCATAGGCTCCAGCAATGCCGGTGAGAAACCGATGCTCCAGCAGTGGCATCAAAATGGTAGGTGTCCAGAGGGCACAGTGCCGATCAGGAGGACAAAGAAGGATGACCTGCTCCGAGCGAGCTCCATGCGGCGGTATGGCAGGAAACGGCATACTGCTCCGAACCCAATGTCTGTTGATCCCAACATGCTCACCGAGGGTGGGCACCAAGTATGTGTTTTACCTTGTTGGGATTGAACATCATAGTAATTCTGTTGTGATGTTTTGATTACTGAACTGCTGTCATTGTGGAATTCAGCACGCAATAGCATACGTCCAGGGTGATAAGTACTATGGTGCTAAGGCCACCATTAATGTGTGGGAGCCCAAGATTCAGCAGGCTAATGAGTTCAGCCTGTCACAGCTTTGGATCTTGGGTGGTTCATTTGGGGAAGATCTTAATAGCATTGAGGCTGGTTGGCAGGTAATGCTAAGAATCTGAACTCATGAGTTCAATCTTATTGTACTTTACCTGACAAACTGCTCAATGTTTTTGCTCTTGTTGCTCCTCTGGTGATACAAACTGAATCTGTGTCTTACTAGTGTTTTCTGATGTTTTGTTCATCAGGTTAGCCCGGACCTCTATGGGGACAACAACACTAGGTTGTTTACATACTGGACAGTAAGTATCATTATTGCTGATGCTTATATTAATACTGTTCTGTACTTGCATTGCCAACATTCTTGGCATCGACACATTAACTCAGTACCTGTTGCATTTGCTTTGGTATTGTTCATTTGCAGAGTGACGCGTACCAGGCAACAGGGTGCTATAACATCTTGTGCTCGGGATTCATACAAATCAACAGTGAGATTGCCATGGGGGCGAGCATCTTCCCAATCTCAAACTACGGTGGATCCCAGTATGATATCAGCATACTGATCTGGAAGGTGAGCATTGAACAACTTAATTAAAAATTAAACATCAGCACATGCTCTGATTAGTGCATTCAAAATCTGCACACAAATCATGGCGCTAGAGAATCTTTGCCCACTTCACAAAATGCTCCTGCCCATGCGCACACAAGACACAAATCTACTCTTTCAAACCAAATGCACTGCATACTTACATACTGATGAACTGTTATCTAATGATTGCTGCTCTGCGTATGCTTTGTGAGCAGGATCCGAAGGAGGGAAACTGGTGGATGCAGTTTGGCAAGGAGTACGTCTTGGGCTACTGGCCGTCCTTCCTCTTCTCCTACCTCGCAGACAGCGCGTCGATGATCGAGTGGGGTGGCGAGGTGGTGAACTCGGAGGCCGATGGCACGCACACGTCGACGCAGATGGGCAGCGGGCACTTTCCCGAGGAAGGTTTCGGCAAGGCGAGTTACTTCAAGAACATTCAGGTGGTGGACAGCAGCAACCAGCTGAGCGCTCCCAAGGGGTGGGAACCTTCACCGAGCAATCCAACTGCTACGACGTGCAGAACGGCAACAATGGCGAGTGGGGCACGTACTTCTACTACGGCGGCCCCGGTAAGAACGCCAACTGCCCATGATGACTTGTGTGAAATATACCGTCGGTCTCTGTACGTTAGCCGGTCTGCAGATGTAACCAACCATTCATTTCAAGTGTCCAATACACCATCTGCATCTTGTTTTTCAACAGTAGTTTAGTTTTGTAATATGTGCATGTGCTCTAGTATTTTTTTCCTTTCTTTTTCTTTTTGAATTGCCATGTAATGCTTCTGAAGAGAAAATGCATGGCTTCATGTGGTGGTGCTGGGTTTGTTGTAACCAGAAATATAGCTCGGGTCAGTGGTCACCGAACATGGTGTGCTGCTTTATATTAGAGTAAAGTCCTATTTTGCTCCCAAAATTATAGGGGTATTGCTAGGTCACCCCTCAACTATAAAACCGGATATCTGGATCCTCGAACTATTGACCCTGGTGCAATTCCAGTCCCTTGGCGGTTTTAGACGGTGGTTTTGCTGATGTGGCATGACGTGACATAGATGGACCGCCACGTTAGGTGCCACGTCATTTTTTTCTTTTTCTTTTTTTATCTTCTCTCTGCTATCCTCCTGCTGATCCTGTAGCGGTTCAAAGCCCTGGTCGTCGACCGTAGGGCCCACACTCGGATGCGTCCGCTCCTGCAGTTCGACGAGGTCGCTGCTCGCACACGGGAGCTGCAACATGACCTCACCACGCTGCTGGACCTCCTCTCATCGCCGCCCTTCTTCGCCGAATCGACCAGGCATGTGGTGTGCGAGATCCGGCAGCTCACCGGGTCGGGCGCCGACGCCTCGCCCTACTTGTCCCGTTGCTCCGCTCCGAGGACATTACGTTGAAGACCGTGCACACGTACCACCGTCGGCTGGAGCGGGGCACGGAGTGATATAGGGAGTGCGAGAAGAGAGAGAAGAGAGAGGAAAAAGGAGAAGAGAAAAAAAAGAAAAAAAGAAAAAAATAATGATGTGGCACTCGACGTGGCGGTCCATCTATGCCACGTCATGCAAAACCACCGTCTAAAATCGTCAAGAGACTAGAATTACACCGGGGTCAATAGTTCGAGGGACCAGATATCCAATTTTATAGTTGATGAGGTGAACTAGCAATACCTCCTATCGTTAATAGAGTAAAATAGGACTTTACTCTTTGTATTATGCTTGAACGACACTATAGCTAAACATCCCGGCCGCCTGGACTGGGCCCGGTCAAGCATGGCCTGGCAAGGCACACCGGATTGACCAGGCCGTGCCTTAGCATGCCTCGGGCTTGGTGGCCGGCTTGGTGGCCGGCCTGTGGCACGGCCCGCAAGGGTCTGAAGCGTGCTGTGTTGGCTTGATTGGCCTGGTGGCCCGGTGAGCAGCGGTGGAGAAGAGCTCAGCAGCAAGTGGCGTGGGGAGACTTTTTTTTTGACCGAAGGCCCCTACCTATTTTTTTTTTGTATCAACTTGGTAAAATATTTACAGATTACATGGTCGTAGACCAAAAGAAAAAGGGAGCTAAGCTAGAGAAGATTACATAAGAAACTATTCAACAAAGCTTTAACAGATGGTTTGGGCTTGACTTGAACCAAGCCTAGCTCCTCCTTAAGACAGTGCTTTCATCTATCAAAGGTAAGACTAGCACCATCAAAGATGATGTTATTTCGATGACACCAAAGTGTCCAGCAGCCAACAATAATGATTTCCCTGAATCTTATATATACTAATTGGAGGCTCCTTTTGAGGCCTCCACATTAATCGGAGAAAAATGCTAGAAATTCCCAGAAAAATGCAAAACATCTAACCATTAATTTTAATGCTCTACAGTCTATCACCGTTAGATCTTATGGAATCCTTCCACCTCTCCTCACGTAAGCCTTCCAGGGTAGATCGATTTATCACCGTCAGAACTTATGCAATCCTTCCACCTCTCCTCACGTAAGCCTACCAGGCTAGGTCATCTAGGGTTACGAATACTCCTATAGAAAGTTCTCTTTTGCGGCCACGGAGCAAGCTTCAATTGTATTTGCTAGAGGAATCCTGGTTTATGGTGTGCCGTCGTCTTCGATAGGCTGCCATGGCCTGCTTCGCCATGCTCCACACGTTCTGCAGGTTCGTTGACATCATGGTTGTAACATGTTCGACTTGGATTAATATCAGGGGTGCAGATTTATGCACACACAACAGCATCAATTTATCCTCGACATGGATATGCATCATGGTCTGCAACGATTCATCCTGGTAGAGCTCCTGGTAGAGCAAGCCAGCAATCCCTTTTGATGCAGAGTCATCCTTTAGCAAAATTGTTGGTAACAAGGGCGGGCAAGGAAGCAAGCAAGATCGACATCGTTCTCTGGTGGGATTGTGAGATAGTAGGACGGCCATGGGTCTTTATTTCCTCACTTCTTTGAAGTTGACATGCTTCCTTCCAGATTGAATCTGGACCATCTAAGTCTTTGACGATATTTGATGTAGATGAACTCAGGAAAGGCAGCAGGGATCTTTGAATGAATCTCTGCTTTGTTTTTCATTGATTCATGGTGTTTGTATTATGTGTGGGACAGGGCCCAACTCTAATCGTGCTTCCACTGATTTATGGTGTTTGTATCCGGATAAGAATACCAATCATAGGAAGAAAGCGGGAAGAGTTAACTCAATAACAGAATCAGGATCGAACTGCCTGCACACTGAAAGTAGAAGCCCTTCGATGAATTAAAAGTTGTCAATCAGTTCAGAAAGACAAGTGCAGCGATGTAACTATAGAGGTAATCAACTCTTATTTATATCTCCTAGATGTTAGAGTATTAGTCTATTAGATATAAACTATTAGCTGACATATTTCAAATCAATTGAAATACTATACCTGCTTGATGGGAAAATGATAGTAATAATAGTAATATGTTCTGAGTGACATAGGTTAAGAAGTTTAGACATTTGGAACTGAAGTCATACTAGCTAGGAGTCAATAGAACAAGCATATAGAGGCAGATGAGAGATGCTCAGCACCTTTTGCCGAAGTCCTTTATGTTTGCATGCAAGTGCGAGGAAAATAAGTAGTTCATTGTATTAAACATAGTAGTGCATCATCTATATTTAGCAAGAGATATGTGTGCATCATGTATATTTAGTAGGAGTCAATCCCTGTTTGGAGCTGTATCTCCTATTGCCGTGAGCCGTGAGCCACGCTTGTAATCTTTCCTTGTATCAGTGGATTCCCAAAGCATCTATATAAATGAGACACGCTGACCTGCAGAGGTACTGCAGACGCCACTTCCACCAACACATTGAAGACTAATACATGATGCAACATGCTGGCCGGAGAGGGCTCATATAGAAAATAGATTTAGGAAACAGGAAGCAATTAGCCAGAGCTACGACAGTCTTGGCTAAAAACAAAGATGTTGAACTGAGTGGATTGATCTTACCCTGCTACGCCGAAGTTGCTCCTTGCAGCAAATTTGATGCCAAAGACAGTAAGGCAACAACTTTGCGACAAGATGTGCCGCAACTTGACATTAGGGATGGATCCATGACGATCGATATATCAGCATCACAATCCTAGCACTTCGTAATAAGGGTGATCTCCGTGTCTTATCTTACCAGAGTAGATAGAGAATATTTTGAAAATAGCCATGTCTCTATAACTAATAATCATATTTCTTTTCATAGTCATTTGTGAAATGCTAATTAAGAGATGTTTGTAGTAATCAAACATTAAAAATACAGCTATTTTCTAAGAAGTTTCTTCTTTTTCTTTAATAACTATAGCCCGTGCAACTGCACGGGTTGATGGACTAGTATTACTGAATTGAAGGCTCTTCTAGCATGTAAGAGCATATCATATGGATGAAGATGCGAGTTCCATTGAATATTTAGATAATTCCAGCCGTTGACACTGAAAGGGCATTCAAAGAGTAGGTGCATGATGGTTTCTCTGCCTGAGAAGAGTAGAGAACACAACTGTAAGAATCCAATTGTCTCTTTTTCCTCTTTAGAAGATTCCTGGTGTTGATTCTGTCTCGGAGTACCAATCAAAACAAGAATCCGAATCTTATCCGATAACAGGATTTCCACATCCATTTAAACCAAGGAGAAGCATTTGTATTGCCAATCAACTGGAGATATGCCTTCTGTACTTGAAAAGTTTGATCACCCCAAATATACAACCATGTATCATGCTGATCAGGCAACAGATGAAAATCCTGTAACTGATTTTGTAGCTGCTGGTATTCCTGGGAGGCCAGGAGAGATAGGGGTAGCCAGAAGGCACTTTGTACATCTAGGTTCAGAAATTGTTTCACTGTTAACTTTTTATTTAGAGCATAAGAGAATAATTCTGGATGTGTTAATTTCGGCACACCTAAATTCCAGCAATCATCACTAAAAGTTTGACAGGAAGCCAGCACTGAGAACTGTGTAAAGAGCTTGATGATTGATTTCCACCAAAAGGAACCTTTAGCCTTAAGAAGATGAGGTGGTGTTGGCCTACTATAAAGCTGAGACCAAGTCAGGGTAACCCAGGGCAGATCCATTCTGTTATAAAATTTATGCAGAAATTTCAGAAGCAGAGCAGTAGAGCAGTATTATGGGCTCGAAGATTTACGAAGTTATGGGCATGGGGAGACTTAGAGGTCGGAGGTGGGTGGTGGAGGGAGGGGGAAGCAGGTGGCGTTGCGAGGGATGAGGCTGCTGGCGGCATCGCAGCGCTGCGAGGAGAGGTGGGAGGTGGAGGTAGCGGGCGCAGTGGAGGTGAGGAGGTTTCCAACGCTGGGAGAACAGAAGGTGGCGTTCTAGCGTATGCAGCAAAGGCCAAAGCCGTCAGAGTGCGAGGGAGGCGGCGAGTGCAATACAATTTTGTTATTAAATAGACTCACACTACTACAATTTGAGCCAGCAATATCATGGCTTATTATCCGGTAATAGCGGGCATCTAAAAAACGCTATTGCTAGGTCACATTGCTGACGTCAAACGCTATTATAGGGTTCACTGCAATAGCGGGCAGTAATGACATCATCGGCGGCAACGCTATTGAACATGGGGCTCCCCAGTAATACCAGGCACGACCGACATCACCGAGCGGCCGCTATTACGGGATCACCCCGTAATATCGGCCTCGTCAATATACGTCATCGCTGCCCGATATTACGGGGTTAGCCTGTAATAACGGCAGTTGTGTGATGTCACCGCAACCGATATTATAGGCTCCCTGTAATATTGGCACCCCGATGATGTCATCATGCCCGATATTGCTGGAAATAGTATACAAATTCGTCCCCTTCCTCTAGACAGGAGCTCCGTTTCGCGAGCTTTCGGACGGTCTGTCCGTACAAAGGGCAAAAAAATCCAAAAAAGATGGGGGGGGGGGTGGTTGAATTTTTTTTTCAAAAAATTGTTCTAGGAGGCATATCCATACCGTTCCATGTATTTTTTGGTATGTAACCATAGTTTTAGCCTATTATTTGATGGTTATTTTTCCTAGAGTTTGGATCCACTTTGATGGTTAGTGCAACCCATGCATCTTATATGTTGTTTATTAGATAAGCTTATCTTCTCTATGCCTCTTATGCATATATTTAGGCTTTTATATATAGGGATCTAGCCAGTTTTGGATCTAGATCTAGTTTTGGATTTAGGTTTTATTCATAAATCTAGTTTTTTTAATAATAATTTATGTCATCATTAATATTCTTTTTCTAGATTTTATTATTAACTTTTAATTTAACTTTTAATTCAGCTTTTTAGCATATAATTATTTTTTTCTAGATTTTAAGTATTATTTATTTCTTTATTTATGATACATATATAGAAGATGGAATATCGATCTTGGATGTACACTGGTGGGCAAGGTGATGCTACTCGTATATTTTTAAAAGGTCACGGGATTCGTTGAAGCAGCAAAGCAACATGCAAGAAGAAGGGGTATACAATATATCTGTACCCGTTGCAAGAACCTGTTTATGTTTGAGACACATGAGACTATCCGTGAGCTATTTTTGGAGAAAGGATTTATTAAAGACTACTATATCTGGATAAAACACGGTGAAATAGGAGCAGATGCACAAGGTGGTTGCGTCGAAGAGGTGATAAGAGCAAGAGTTGACCACGACGAGCGGGTGAGGGCTGAAAGGAACATGGAATATGCAACGGCAGGAGGTCACACGGATGATAAAGAATTTGTCATTGAGAGCGAGGACTTTGACGGTGGTCTCGATGTGGATGAATTGTTGGTCCACATTAACGACGAGAACTTAGTCCAAAAGAAAAAGCAAGCTTTGGACAAATTGGATACAATGGAAAAGGCATCAAAGGAGTTTCTATACAAGGAATTCGAGGGGTGTCATAAGGATTGCACGGTCTTGCAGACGGTGCTTGAGCTTGTCACGTTTAAGGCTAAGAATGGGTGGTCGGACACAAGCTTCAACCAACATTTAGAGCGCTTAGCAAAATTTTTGCCAAAACCGAACTCTTTGCCCACCAACACATACCACGCAAAGAATATACCGGCATCGTTGACCCTAGACATATAGAAAATACATGCTTGTCCAAACCACTCGCATATTGTACCGTAAAGAGCATGCCAATAAGACCGGATGTCCAACGTGCAACGCCCGTCGATACAAAACTGATGATAGAGAAATCATGGATAAGAACAAAAGTACAAAGATAGGATAGAAGAGGAAGAAAAACAATACTTATAGCGTTCCTCATGATCAACATGAAATCGTTGTTCGTATAGTGCAATCTTCGCCTGCACCTCAGCCTCCTCCTACTCAAGAAGAAGCGGTTGACCGTGAGATGTCTTTTGAGCCACAACCTTCACCTCGGCCATCTCCGACGCATGAGGACTAGATCACTCTAGAAAATGGCTTCTCCACGCCTCCTCATCCGAATGTTGGGAAAGAGGCTACTCTCTTTCGAACAACATCCACTCGGCTCTAGCGACACCACATGGCCAAGCTTGTTTATATAAGAGAGCAAGGTATCTAAATAAAAAAGATATATTTTTTTAGTCTCATTTTCATTTCCTAAGTGAAAATTGGAGCAGGTAAAAAAATGTCAATACTTAAATTAGTAGTGTCAAGTTTTTCATAGTTTTGACTTGATATAAGGAACAGCACGAACCTTTTACATTGATCTTTTTTTTTGAAAAAAACTGGAGGGGCTCGCCCTACAGACTTTATTTCACCGAACCAAAGAGTTTAAATACAAGTGAAGAAAGAAACAGAGACAAAAAAAAAACAAAGAAAAAGCTATTGTAACGACTGAATCCATTCTTGGAGTTGGGGCTTATGTCTCTCCTTGGTTCTATGAACTAGGAGTTTTAGTTCTTTGACAAACTTTCTCTTAGTTGCTTCATGAGAGGGATCTTGATCTTCAAAAATCCACTTATTTCTTGTTGTCCAAATAGCCCAGTTTACTAGAATGATAATGTCCATAGCAAAGACCACGTTGAGCTTCCGTTTAATCCATTTCACCAATTGCAGTACTGTCAAATGCCTGGGTAAGATGATTCCTAGAAAGCTCCAGCATTGTCTTGAGTAGTTACATCTTGTAAAAAGATGTCGTATTGTTTCTTCTTTTTGTAGAATGCATACAATATACTTTCTCCTTTTACATTGATCTTACACTCAATCTCCCGAACCCTGATACTCACTTCTAAAATAATTACAAATACAATATAAACTTATCCTACCAATTTGAATTGCCACCCATAGAATTTCACAATTCAAATTTAGTTCACTTTGATTTTCGGACCAAAACGAAGGCCATCAAGGCATCTAATAGAAGAGAGCTAAACAAGCGATTGTTGTGCTTACTTTCTAGTTTATTTATTATTGCATCTGTCGAAAACAGAACTTCTCTTGTAAAATCTGGGATAGGCACCAAGCAGTTAATGAAACATGGAATACTTACTAGTGCATAAGGTTACTGAATTCAGAGGTAATTTTGGTCGTTTCATTCTGCATATTATTGGTAGAGAGTCAGCAAATTTCAGGGGTAAAAGCCAATACTTACTAGTCCAGCAAATTCAAGTTTGCAATTTACTGCACCCGCCAGTTACAGTCTCATTCATTCAACCAAGGAGTGACAGGGTGGTAATGATTAGAGGTAGTAGTCAGACCTCCAGCACTTCGGCTTGTCGCTGGATCATTCAGAAATTGCCCTCAACTATTTAGCACGAATATCATTCAGAAACTGCCCAGCCACATCCTTTTCTGGTCAATTATAAAGTTAGTTCGATAAATATGACCAGCAGAGGGAAAAATAAATGTAACAACTAAACGATGGTGAGCAGTATCGGCCAGTGACAAAACTTTGCGTTTGTGGATGGGATCCCCCAAATAGGGGCCCGTTCGTTTCCAGCTATATAATTTTTAGAGAGAGAATTTTATCATTTTGAGTACTAAATAAAGTCTAATCTCGAAACTAATTGCAGACCCCCTATCTAATTCACGAGACGAATCCAACGAGGGTAATTATGGTGTTATTAGAAGATGTTTACTGTAGCATCACTGTAGCAAAACATAGATTAATTAGGATCATTAGATTCGTCTCGCAAATTAGAGGGGGTCGCGACATAGGTTTTGTTATTAAATTACTAAAAGTACTACCAAATAGTAAGATTCTCTTTGATGTGACAGTATATAAATTTTAGAGGGTGGAAACGAACGGAGCCTTATAAATTTTAGAGGGTGGAAACGAACGGAGCCTAGGTTAGAATGATAGTTCCCGATCCTTATATGTTGTACAAAGAAATGGTGTTTTGTTCCGTCTTCGGATATGTCTGAAGACACAACTGAACATACTGCCACGTCTGTACGACAGTTTCCACGACAAGATTCAAAGGCTTTTTTCCGCTTTAACCCTTGATTTATCATGTTCTATGAGCAAAGGGCTTCATTCTGCTTTAGTCCTTGAGTAAATGGAGGCGGTGGGCTTCAATGAACTGCGTTGCACAGCCACCAAACGGCAGAAGTCCTCTCTTTTTCTACTGCCATGGACGCCTCAGCACCATGCATGTATGCCTCGCGGTCTGGCTGACAGGATGCATACCTTAACCGGAGCTCTATCAATCCGAGTCAGAGCGGTCGTAACATTTCAAGGTGGTTTAATACAACTCTGTTGGCGTGTCCTGATACCTCCCTTGCCCAACTAATCACCAAGAAATCACAGAAGGATGCAGTACAATGGTCGGATAAGGATTATCAACTCTCAAGCACTTACGGTAGAAGCCCCTTGTGGAAAGCTATCTAAGTGTTCCCTGGTGTAGCGTAGCTATATATAACCTCAGGGTCGAGGAAGAAGAGGAAAGGATGTGAGCCTTATAAATTGGAGGCAGACAACGAATATAATATGCATAATAGTGACAAGAAACAACCGATATCACCTTCAGACCTGTGCAAGAGTAAAAAACATTGCATCTTCAGATAGCTTTGGAAGATCAAGCTAGCTACCAATATATAGTTTGTTATTTACTTCTGCACAGACAACATTTGGCAACCCCATATGAATGCATTAGTTTGTCCCCAATTTTGTTAGGGTGAGACACACATAGTCCAACTTCTTTTTAAAAAAATTGTCAAAAACTATTACTCCCTCCAGATTTGAAACTAAAGTGATTTTGTGGAATTTGTTGATTTCACAACTGAAGACATTCTCCAAAATTTGGCACTCAAGGGCATTTTTGTCTCACATGTGTTATGACACATGTGCCAGTCGTGGAAAGAGATATTATTGTTACTAGGGCCCTGTTCGTTTCCAGGTATATAATTTTTAGAGGGGTCAAATCAAAGAGAATTTTATTATTTTGGAGTACTAAATAAAGTCTAATCTCGAAACTAATCGCAGACCCCCTATCTAATTTACGAGACGAATCCAATGAGGGTAATTATGGTGTTATTAGAAGATGTTTACTGTAGCATCACTGTAGCAAAACATAGATTAATTAGGATCATTAGATTCGTCTCGCAAATTAGAGGGGGGTCGTGACATAGGTTTTGTTATTAAATTAATAAAAGTACTACTAAATAGTAAGATTCTCTTTGATGTGACAGATGCTAAATTTTAGAGGGCAGGAAACGAACAGGGCCTAGAAAGTTGCTCCGCACCATATTTAACAACGGCTAACATGGAAGAATAGACCCAAATTAATGACTTCTTAGTATTGCAAATCATATTCTCAATGACCTTAATTTTGAAACCGGAGGGCGTACGTTTTGAAGGGTCAGGTATGGCTATTGACAGGCACATACACGTCCTGTGTCGGAGATTTTATTTCTGAGTATTATCTTTCTTGTCTTGGAAAGCTCAATGGAAATTAGGTGGAACTTTGTTGAAACTTTGAAAAAACATTTTGATAGCCGATATATGCATGAAATGTTTTAAGAAACTATTGGCCTAAGTTTTTTTTTTTGTGAGACGAACTGTATTGACCTCCTTTTCCAGAATTCTTGATTACACTACAACAAATTCTGTAATAGAGGCATACACATTCTCTAACACTACAACTGTCTTGCATGGCAGTATTACTTGTAGTGTAAACTTTTCTTATGATTCTTGGATTAAATTATCGTATTTCTACAACTTCTTTTTTCAGGCCCTAATGATTGTTATGGAGACAAACAATTAACGTTCAGCACAGCTTTTCATAAAAAAAATGAATGTTTCGCACAGATGTGCATTAGGATGTGGTGTAAAAGCTCAAGAGCTCCATATCTGGTGGTGAGTGGTGGAGTAGAGGTGGCGATCTTGACGTGACTAAAGGAATATTGCAGAATTGGTTGTCTTGTCGAAAAATAACCCAAGGAAGACAAACAACCGATTAAAATGAAGAAAAACATGGACATGTGTTGTAATACTGTTGAACTCACACATAATATGTACAAGTGCCTGCATTAGGTCCAGAACAAATTGAAGATATCCAAAATGTCTTTACAGACAAATTAATTTAATAGAGGAACCATAGAGCCGAGGAGTGTTTTTTTATCAGGGGTGTCTTGATTAATCAGCAGTAAACTCAAGGCATGGGTTAGAAATTACAAGGTGATACACAAGCCAAGTATGAGTTCATGGTCATGAGGGGCCGTGAAATGAATCACGTTTGTATGAATGACTACTGGTCGCCTTGTTAACTCACAGGTTGGAGTATCTGGAGACTGGATTAACTTGACTGGATCTTTGAATAGCAAGTGACTGACCAGGGCAAAACAGCTGGATTTATCTGGATGTTAGTGCAACATTACAAACTCGCATTATATATTTTTCGAAATACCTCCCAGTCCTAGTTCGTGTTCCACTTCTAGGTAATTTTCTACTGCTGTCACAGACAGTGTAAACTATCACCAGAGCAGTTTCAAGCATATCTAAATTCTCCTTTTGTTTGAACTATCTTGTATGAATTATTGTTGCTATTGTATCCCTACAGAGCGCAACAATAACAATTCACAGAAGATAGACCAGTTTCATTTCACATATGCCCACTTCCCTTTTTATAGAAAAGGCGATCTTAATTGGTTGCCGACCAGAAGGATCTCGGTTTTGGACTTAATTTGGTGCATCACTTACATCTTTTGAGTTTTTATGGCCTACCACAGAACTTTATGAGAAAACAATAGCATTTAGTTTAGTTTAACCGCACATATCCATCTGGTTTAACTGGACATGCCACTTAAATTAATACTAGTACATGCTTTGGAGAGAGGCAATCACCATCTAAAACTTTGAAGTTCGTCAGAGGATTTCCCATGTTCTATTGAAAATTTTGCTAGTGACCTATGTGCAATAAAATATTTTGAAGTTTCCGGGCCGGCTATCGATCAAATTTTTGGTGCCTCCAGATGTGACTATTTTTCTTTGACAGACATCATATTGTTATTTGAATGACAAAATTGCCTCTTTATGAACGACTATTGACCAGCGGTTCGTCACGTCACTTGCCTTCCCATTCACATGTCTGTCATCCCAGCTCCTGCGGCCCTGCCTACTCTCGTGGCTTGAGACACGGCATGGCATCTCAGCTATGTGGAACCAAGGAGAGCCCGACTTCACTGGGTGAACAGAGGAGGCACCAGCGCTGCCTCTCCGTGGATCCTTCCTTGCGCATCCCCACGCAGTGTCAGCTACAAAGCAACCAGCGAGGCAAGAAGGGACGCCTGCCGCGAACTGTGTAATGCTCATCATTACAGAGGCTGGACATGCTGCACGGTATCGATGACATGCTCATCATTGAGGCTAGGGATGGCAATAGGGCGGGTTCGGGGCGGGTAGAGCATATCCATGCCCGCCCCGCCAAATCTGTCGGATAAAAATCCCCACCCGTCCCTGTCCTCATGGGTGAAAATCAATCCCCATCCCCGTCCCAGTCGGGTATCGGGACGGATATCGATTACCCACCGGGTAAAATATTATAAACACAGTTTGACAAGCATATTTACATTACCAAAGTGCTATCCAAGCATTTCACACATCCGGTCATCCAGAATAACATAGTGCCATACATAATTAACACCAACACACACATGCATATCAAAAGGTCCATAGTGCATCCGGAAACCAGTTAACAAAGTCTCACTCTCACGGAACAAACCAATATGGGCTGGGATGTACTTCAATTTTCGAGTCTCCATCGGGTTCCCCATGGGTAAAAATCAATCCCCGCCCCGTGCCCGACTAGTATCGGGCGGGTACGGGCACTACCCACGGGTGGAAAATGGCCCCCATCCCCGTCCCCATCGGGTCGGGTACCGAGCGAGTACCCACTACCCGGCCCCGAATTGCCATCCCTAATTGAGGCCAACATCCGGCCCCGTGTCAACCACAGTACTGTCGAGTGCAGAGAAGGAAACAACTTTTAAACGGAAGAAAATAGTTGAGGATGAAAAGTGAATCGTATCTAAAGCCAGACTTCTTCCTTTTTCTAGCAGCACAGATTTCTCTTGTACCCAACTGGGCCAATTGTGCACTAACTGATGGGCTGCATATGCATTGTCATTCCACTCTTGTGGATGTACATGGGCGAGCTTTTGTTCTTGGTACTAGCCTTTGACCTTCACCGTTTGCCATGTTTACCTCGCAGGAAGCAGGATTCTTCAAACAAAGTGCAGAAACTGAGGAATGTACTACACAACACTCTACTCCTGTTGTATGAGGTCCCAATGCCTCCTCTTCCAACCATATCAATGAATACTCTATATACTTGTTCATATTCATCTACTTTTGGTTGTATAGCTCTGGTAACAATCCAACTGGGCCATCGTTCGCCTGACAGAACACGTCTTATATAAGATGCATATTCATGACAACCATTTATTAATCCACCCACCATTGGGAATTATCGCCTGAATGTAGTATGATGCACCAATAAAATTATATGTGAGATACACAATTCAAAGGTTACATTACAACTAGACTTCAGCAATTAACATTCCCAAAAGATTGGAATCTTGTTGCAGTTGAAATAATTAATCATCTAAATGTCCCAAAACCTCCACGTACCACATACTAGACACAGGTGTATATAGATATACCACTAGGGAAAACCAATGGCGCTATGGCGGTAATGGTTTTTCAAGGACAAATATAACATAGTTGTTTTTGCAATACACGTATAACTCCCTCTGTTCTGAAATTGATGTCACTGTTAATCTTTTAATTATGTTTGATCATTCATCTTATTAAAAAATGTAAAACTTTTGATATTTTTCTGGTAACTATACTATTATAAATTCAAAATATAACTAATAATTCTATATATTTGAACTAATATTTTGAATAAGACAAATGATCAATATAACTCGAACAGTCAACAACGACATCAATTTCAGAACGTAGTAGTAGAGTTTTTGCAATGAACAAAGAGTTTCAGGGCCTGTGTTTGCACCAGGTCAAGGTCCGTAGGTCCCTCCAGCTTCCTCCCTCCATGGCATCGGGGAAGAAGCCAAGCGGTAGGATATAGGATAGTGGGTGGGATCTTTGTAATTAATTTTAGAACTAACGGATGAAATATCAAGCCAAAAATCAACTTACTGAAGCTACTAATTTCTTATTGACATACATGCAGTCATGACCTTTTGGGTTTTCATCAAACCAGACAACAGATATAAAATACTTAGAATGTGCTATTTTGCTTCCTGTTTTGGAAGCAAGACATGACACTACCAACCTAAAGTCAAAGAAAACTTTGAAATGCTACATGACTAGCTAGGACGAAAATGAAATATTGTTTCATTTATGAACATGCGGTTGTTATGAGAAGTAAGACTCTGGCCTCGTGGGCGAGTAAGTTGTTTCTACCTATAGCAGCAAACGGTTTCCTCTAGTACCAGTCCAGATAAAATTCAACGAGGTTTCCAAAAAAAAAACCCTCCTATTTTCATTGTCGTCACCTCTACCTCCAGAAACCGTCGTCAGCAGATAAGCATTCCATCATCAAAACCTCCACTGCTGTTATGCCAAATTGCCAAAGCCCAGGCCTCTCCGACGACTTCTACATAAATGAAGATCAGGTGTTGAATTCCTGCAATTCCTTGACTGGTTGTCCATTTCACGACAGTAACAGACATCTTTCATGTTGAATTCACTGTGATTCATGAATCTTAATTAATGACCACTATATCCAATTTTTTCATCAAATCTGAACTCAAATGCTACTTATCTAAGCCACTCATTCATATGACGGAATTTTTCGAATCTAGGGGCATGCTTGGTTGATGAGAATGCCCTCACCCTGCCATGCCCGAAAAAATGTGACATCCAAGATCTACATTCTTTTTGCCAGATATGTCCAAGATGGTCACTTCCATGTATGCCCCAGAAGAAACATACAACTGCAATATTGTTTTACATGAGAACATAACATTAAAACTAGCCTCGGATTACAGTTTCCAGATGGATTTTGACAGCAATGGAGGTTAGGTACGTGAGTCAAAATGTGGTGCTATTTTTGCTGGATTTAAGGAGTTGAGTTCCTGAAATAGCTCAAGCCAGATACACGATGGGTACGATTAGTTAGGAGGCAATGTGGAGATAAACATTTCAGTCCCATGGCCCAGTGCAGTCAAAAGGAGCACAAATGCTTTATAATGTTTTTTTAATGGATGAGACATTTTTTTACAGCAATGGATGAGACATTGATGCACAAGAAGGCATGCTCAGCTGCAATAAAAATCTGAAACTTTCTAACGTTTTTGCATTTGTTTGGAATGTAATGACAAAGTAAATTGTAGAATGAAGTGTAATCTTTATTACTGAGTAGGGTTACATTTATAGGGGGTCGGCGCGCCTCAGCAGAAAGCGACGTGTCCTGTGGAGAAACGTGTCTCCTATTGCTAATCATGTTCAGATCAACGGATCACTTGTATCTTATCAGTACTAGGAGGTGCGGTGTTGCTTCAATTTAGTGGAATTAATTATAGGTGACTCACCGTTTGAACCGATAGATACTGTAGAAAATTGTGGACTTCATTTGCTAAGAGGACTCAGAACTCCTCTCATTGCTAACTCACTCCAGAATTAATTTTTGGACATCTGAGCTTGAAACAGATGCCTGAGTCAGGCAGGTCAGGACAGCAACTAAAGAAAGCAGCTCTCAAGCACGTAGCTGATCAGAAAAATTGCTCAGGGCAGCAACAAAACAAACACTAACTCTTTCATTACATGATCTAGCAATGACTCGTAACCCAAGACTTCCTTCCTGGATCGGTAGACAAGATAATCTGATTAAATACTCAGTGTGGGCATCCTCTGTGATGTAACGTCACGTGCAATACAACTTGACACCTCAAGAAATAAGCCATACGACAATCTGATCTAAAATGCTCAGTACGTGGTAAACACATGACCGTTTCTGTGCAAGTCCGTACATGAACACGCCTACACTGTTCATGTATCTAACTTCCTACTTTCCAATGAATTTCAATGCACTTTGAATGTTCAAGTCCACTTTGAATGTTAAGAATGTCCAGGTAAAATGTTCTGACAGTATAATGAATACAAACCATATCAATAACAATAAGTCAACCTATCGCAAATAAAGTAGACTGAAACCAGGTAAAAACATATTCCTTTCATTGAATGTTATGTCAAATTAAGTTAGCTATAGAAAAACTCTGTACAACCAATCATTCATAGGCACACCTATTTGTCCAATGCTACCCCAATTAAACAATTTCATCTGATAATTCTAGTTACCAACTTACCATATTATTTGCAGATACTATTGTAGTCACACCATGGAATGCATCATTCTGTTATATACCGGGTGTCAAAGTATCAATGAGTTTTAGACAGCAGCGGCCTAGTGTTTTCCCATAGCCAGTCTCGAGCATCACCATTCAACAACGGAGAAACCTACAAATGATTCTAAAGACGTTAGTAGGACAATTATTCAAAAGTCCCATGATTTTTTTTAAAGCTACACAAAGTAATGTCTTCGATAAAAACCCTTTATAGCAAATACTATTATGATTGTGTGCAATTATATTGCTACAGAAGAAAGAACTAAGAATCAGGGATATAATCATAACCCAATTTAGCATAAGGGAGTTGCTCTTCCTCATGTACTACAGCCCCAAGCCCAAATCAAGCACAAGTACAAATAGACAAGCTGTTAGACATATATGTATAGTACAGCCGTACATAGCCTAGTATAGGCTAGTTATAGCCTTCCTTGTATAGGATATACCTTTCCTAGTATAGGAGATTGTATATTTGTATTCCAAGCCACATTGGCTATATATATCAGAGGTCACCCCCCCATTGGGTGTGTGGTGTTCCCCCAACTCTGTCTCTCTACATGGTATCACGAGTCCAGGGTATCCCTGATTTTGTGCCTTCCCTTCCGCTGCCTCTCCACCCACCAAACGCCGCCGCCGACCTAGGGCGCGGCAACTACCAGCGCCGCCACCTCCGGCTGCGCCCCTCTCCTGCGCCGCCTCTCCTTCCCCGGCCGCGCAAGACCCCTGCATGTCCACGATCACCCACGTGGACTCCCCGCCGGCGACAGCCGACTCCGATTCCTCCGTCGGCCTTCCTCTCCTGCTCGGCGACACCGTCCCTGCTGCACGGATCGTCCTCCCCATGGCGCTTCCTTATGCCACGATCTCTCGTGCAGTCCTACGTCCCCATGAAGCTCGACTTCCGTGCGGACAATTTCTCCAAGTGGAAGGCCCGCTTCGAGGCCCTCTCGTGGCACCTTCGGGCTGCTGTCCCACATCAACGGGACGGCGCCTCCCACTCCCCTCACGCCGGCTTGGCTGCAAGAGGACTGCTGTGTCCGTTCTTGGATCTACGGCACCGTCTCCGACGCCGTCCACGACTTCATCATGACGCCCGACCCAACGGCACGCAAGTATTGGGCTGCCATCACCGCCCGCTTCGAGGCAAACAAGGCGCCGCGCGCTATCTTCCCGAGTCGGGCCTTTATGACCCTATCTCGAGGCGGTCCGTCCGTCGAGGCCTACGGTCGGGAGATGAAGAAGGCGGCCGATCGTCTCCGCGATGTCGGGAAGCTCGTTGACGAACCCACCATGGTATCGAACCTTCTTCGCGGCGCCAATCCCCGCTTCAGCACCACCTGCGACATCATCGCCGGTGACGCCACCATGGACTTCGCCGGTGCCCTTGATATGCTCGCGCTCAAGGAACTGCGGTTGGCCGAGGAGGCCAAGCCGGCGACCTCCACCGCCCTCCACGCCTCCTCCACTTCCTCCTCGTCGTCCTCCGGCTGTGGCTCCTCCCGCCAATCCCGCACGTCGTCTCCTCGGCAATTCTCGGTACAGCAGCAGCAGGGGAACCGAGCATGGCGGCAGCGGCCACCGAAACGCAAGAAGTCCTACTTCCGTAAGGGCGGCGGCGGCGGCAATCAACAACGGACCCGTCCGCCCAATCCCTCCGGCCCATGGATTTGCATCAATCCGTGGGGGCAGCAGCAGGTCGGGCCGGCGGAAGCGAGCAACTCCGGTGGCGGCCGACGGGCATGGCGTGGTGGAGGTGGTGGCCGGCGGCGCGGTGGTCCGGGCCTTCTCGGGTCTACCCCCAGGCCCACGCCGCGGTGAGCGACCCGCAGCCCCGCGGCCCTCGGTACTTCGACACGGCGGGCCTCGTGGCCGCGTTGCAGCAACTCGTCGCTGCAAAACGATGACTCGGGTGATGGACACCGGTGCCTCGACACACATGCACTCCTCCGAAGGTATACTTCACTCTCGCCTCCCGATTGCTCGATTCTTCAATCATAGTAGGCAATGGTGCACGTATCCCTGTCACGACCCGCGGCTCCTCGATCCTTGATGCCAAAACCGCTAAATTCATCTTGAACAACATCCTTGTCGCTCCCTCCATAGTTCGCAATTTACTATCCGTTCGCCGGTTTACACGTGATAATGGTGGTTCTATCGAATTTGACGCTTTTGGTTTCTCTCGTCAAGGAACACGGGACGGGGCGCGTGATTCTTCGCTGCAATAGCTCCGGCGATCTCTACACCTTCTCATCGGCCGCCCAATCCATCGCCGGTGCCCTCCTTGCAGCCTCCTCTTCCGTGTGGCATCATCGCCTTGGTCATCCCGGTCCGAGCAGTTTTAGCTAGTCTCAAGAGAAACAATTTGATTTCCTGTAATAAAGTAGACCGCACCCTTTGTCATGCCCGTCGCCTAGGCAAACATGCTCGTCTACCCTTTAGCTCATCTACTTCCCATACTCGTTTCCCCTTTCGAAATAGTTCATTGTGATGTCCGGACATCTCCGGTTACTAGTATTTCCGGCTGCTCCTACTACTTGGTTTTACTAGATGATTTCACTCATTACTCGCTGGACGTTTCCGCTTAAGCACAAGTCCGAGGTTCGTCAGCACATTGCTGATTTTATTCCCTACGTTCGCACACGGTTCAATTATACTATTAAATGCTTCCAGACCGATAATGGGACAGAATTTGTTAACCATGCCATGGACCATCTCCTTGCTGCCCACGGCATCGTTTTTCATCTTTCTTGTCCTTATACTTCACCACAGAATGGTAAGGCTGAACGTGTCCTTCGTACCCTCAACAACTCGGTGCGTACCTTGCTCCTTCATGCGTCCATGCCGCCCAAATACTGGGCTGAGGCCCTCGCAGCCGCCACATACTTGCTTAACCGCCGACCCTCCTCCTCAATCCGCCATGAGGTTCCGTACACCCGTTTGTACAAAACCCCCCGCCTATGAGCACTTGCGCGTCTTTGGATGTCTCTGTTACCCTAACTTACAGGCCACGTCTCCGCATAAGCTTGCACCACGTTCTGCTGCTCGTGTATTCTTAGGATACCCCTCTCGCTCATAAGGGGTATCGCTGCCTGGACCTCTCCACGCGCCGGATTATTATTTCTCGCCATGTTGTTTTTGATGAGCTTAGTTTTCCGTTTGCCGGTGCTGCTGCTCCTCCCGCTGGTTCCTTCGATTTTCTTCTTGGTCGCGACTTGGATATTGCACCTTGTGTTACCGATCATGCAGCTGGTGGCTCCTCTCCCGCGGATGCTCCGGGAGAGCACTCGCCCGGTGGGCGTGGCCCCGTGCCCCTACCCGGCATCTTCCCCTCCGGTGGGTGTGGTTCCGTACCCCCATCCAGCGACTTCGGATGCTCCAACTCCGGGCGGGTGTGGTCTTGTGCCCCCGTCAGGATCTCTCGACGACACGAGGGCTGCTGCTCCGAGCAGCTCTGGGTCGGAGACTTCGCCATCGACACCGACGCCTAGTCCGGCGAGTCACCTCCCGGTCTGTCCGGCCCCTTCGGGTCTACGGCAGACGACAGCCGCCTCGAGCGCCTCGGTCTCCTGTTGGACCTCCACCGCGCCGACACCTCTCACGGCTCTCCGCTCCAGAGCACCGTCCCGTCTCGCGACGCGCACACGAGCCGGGACGATCCAGCGTGTGTCGTACGAGAACCTGTCGCACGACTCCATCGCCTATTCCGGCGAACTACCGCAGTGGGTTGGCAGATCCCAACCGGCGGGCGGCTATGGCCGACGAGTACAAGGCGCCGATCGACAACGGCACATGGCGCCTTGTCCCGAGACCACCCGGCGCCAACATCGTCTCCGGGAAGTGGATCTTCAAGCATAAATACCACTCCGATGGTACCCTTGCTCGCCACAAGGCACGCTCGGGTGGTCCGCGGCTTCTCCCGAAGCAACACGACATCGACTACGACGAGACCTTCAGCCGGTCGTCAAGCCACCGACTATTCGGGCTGTTCCGAGCGTCGCCGCTTCCCGTTCTCGGCCGATTCGACAACCGGATGTGAAGAACGCCTTTCTTCACGGTCACCTTGAGGAGACAGATATCGTCGGCAGCCGCCCGGCTTCGTCGATCCAGCGGCTCCCGACCATGTTTGCCTTCTTCGGCGCTCTCTCTACGGCTCGAAGCGTGCACCGCGAGCTTGGTACCAGCGGTTCGCTTCGTACATTCGTCGGCTCGGGTTCATGGCCTCCGTATCCGATGTCTCACTCTTTGTGTACAAAGAGGGTGGGGACATGGCCTACTTGCTATTGTACGTCGACGACATCATCCTCACCGCCTCTTCGCCGGCCTCTTCTCCGAAGCACATCATCGACCGGCTTCACTCCGAGTTCGCCATGACGGATCTTGAGGATCTCCACCACTTCCTCAACATCTCCGTTGAGCGCTCCTCTCGCTGGGATCTTCTTGTCTCGGCGACGATACTGCTGTCGAGCTCCTTCGACGTGCCGGCATGGCCGAGTGTCACTCCACGTCGACTCCCGTTGACACTCATGCCAAGATCTCCGCAACCAATGGTGCTCCAGCTTGTCGACCCCTCCACGTACGTAAGCATTGCCGGCGCCCTCCAGCACCTCACACCGACCCGCCCCGATCCGGCATACGCGGTTCAGCAGGGTGTCTCTTCATGCATGACCCGCGCGAGCCCCATCCGGCCTTGCTCAAACGGATCTTGCGGTATTTGAAGGGCACCCTCTCCTCCGGTCTTCACCCGGGTGTCGGCCCTGCTCAATCTCTCACCGCATACTCGGTTGCAGATTGGGCTGGATGTCCCGACTCTCGGCGCTCCACTTCGAGGTACTGCGTCTACCTCGGCGACAATCTCATCTCTTGGTCCTCCAAGAGACAACCCACGGTCTCTCGGTCCAGCAGCGGAGGCTGAATACCGAGCCGTGGCGCACGCTGTTGCCGAATGTCTGCCGGCTGCGACAGCTTCTTGAGGAGCTTCATGTCTCGGTTCCTTCGCGACGATCGTCTCATCGCGACAACGTGAGTGCTGTCTATATGGCAGCCAATCCTGTTCATCACCGCCGCACCAAGCACATCGAGATCGACATTCATTTTGTCCGTGAGAAGGTTGCCTTGGGACAAGTGCGTGTACTCCATGTCCCGTCTTCCCATCGGTTCGCGGATATCATGACCAAAGGTCCGCTCGTGCAGCTCTTCAATGAGTTTAAGACCGGTCTTTGCGTCCGAGACTCTCCCGCTGCGATCGTGGGCGGGTGTTAGACATATATGTATAGTACAGCCGTACATAGCCTAGTATAGGCTAGTTATAGCCTTCCTTGTATAGGATATACCTTTCCTAGTATAGGAGATTGTATATTTGTATTCCAAGCCACATTGGCTATATATATCGAGGTCACCCCCCCATTGGGTGTGTGGTGTTCCCCCAACTCTGTCTCTCTACACAAGCATCTTAAGGATATAGAACTTACCTTTTCCCGGACTTGCTCATGGTAATCATTGATCCAATCAATCTCTCGATGATGATAGCAAGGACAGGTCAATAAGCTTACTCCGAAAATACAAGAAACAAATAAGAAAATAATAATTAGTAAACAAGTCATGTTTAGCGTAAATCATAAGACGATAACAAGACACAAGCATGGATACTTGCATAAGAAAAATCATACTCTAGTTTTAAAGTTCTAAGATTATGTTCAACAAGACAATGATAGCTACCTGGATTGGAACAAAAGTTAGTTTTTCAAAGCCAAGGTACGAAACACCACCAAAAGAATTTGCCAGATTAAGCTCCTTTATCGAAGTAGATTCTGCAGATTGGAAGGAAAAAAAAGGCTACAACATCAGCATGTTTGGAAATCACTTTCGCACTTATGTCCGTAATAGTTTGCAAATTGACTCAAAGTACAAAAAGAGAAAATCCACCTCTATACGAATGCCGAATGAATTATCTTCATAATAACCAGGTTCATTGCTGACAATCATACCCTTCCGTAAAGTCTGTTAAATTTCCATACCGATAGCTTATGCTCCGAGGGCCCTCATGGACATTCAGTGCAGCTCCAACTCCATGACCTGTGCCTGAAAGAATAACGAATTTAAAAATCAGTTTATATTCCACACAATTTCAAGGCAGGTCCATTGTAAAGATAATTCAAAGAGGTAAGTTTCATTATTGTCCTCAAAGAAAGGATACCATGTCTATAATCCAATCCAATCTTCCATAAAGATGAGCGAGCAAGAACATCCAGAACAAAACCAGGAGTTCTCTCCGGGAATACAGCTTGATCGAGAGCTATATGGCCCTGTTACAACAAGAATTCATGATTGCATAAGTCGCGTGATGAAGGGAACTAGATGTAACTATACGGAAAATTTTGTACTCAAAATTCCTAACAGAAATATTATTACCTGCAAAACTCTTGTGAAGCACTCCTTTTGCCTCGTGGAAGGCTCACCAAAATGCACAGTCCTTGTTATGTCAGTAGTTCCATCAATATATTGAGCACCACTATCTAACAAAAAGAGATTGTCACTTCCAACAGAGCTGCAGCTCTCAGGGGTTGGTCTGTAATGTATTATAGCACCATTTGCGCCATAGCCTGCGTAACAAGACAACAAATTGGTTACGACTTACATCAAGAACTCTACTTGTGACGCTTACAACAGTATACTGATATTATCGTTTTGATGGAACAATAAAAAAAGTACATGGACAACGACATAAAAAAATACATAATATAAGGAATTTGATAAACTTCTCAAGCCGCCAATTCCTGTAAACGAAACAACTTTTTTGTATGGACAAAAAATGTTGGCAAAATAAGATACTACAGCCATCTAAACAATGTGTCCTGTTATGAACTCATTCTAGATTAAAAAACAAAACAACAGATATCACTCACTAAAGCACACCTCAAAAAAAAAATGATCCACAAATACTGGCCCATTTAAAAAGGAACTTCATTCTGATACAAGAAACTCAAGAGAATAGCAAGCAACAAAATCATATGAGATTGAATGTTAATATAAAGGTCCGAAAGAGAAACTACCACTTATAGTGTCGAAGCTTGTCTCAATGAAGCCATCTTGCTTTTGACGAAATGCAAGAAGCTTTTCAGCAACCTGTACCTCTGTAAGGGACACATCTTTAGAGATTTCCTCCTCTAGCCAACACCAGAATTCTGCTAAAGCAGCAGCATCTCTACAAGTGTATTATGTATCAAATAGCATTCAATCTAGCAATACAAATGTAGCACGAATAGTCATGAAAAATTGAAGTTGAATACAATGGCCCAACTAGGGATATTTCCGTTAACATATACTGTCCCACTGGACTGGAGGAAAAATAATAGAAAAAAAACAGAATCTATATGTAAGTTAGAATGAGAACTAGTGGGCAGATTGTATTAATAGGCCAATTTAAGAACCGATGGACAAATTATTTTCATAGGGAACAGGAAAGACAATAACCGATGGACTGGTTATTATAACAGGCCACAGAAACACAACTAATGGACTGAATAAATAGAAGACCACATAGAAAAGGTTTCATTTGGTAATAAGCTACCGAACATATCAAGCCATTTCTATTTCCTCCAACAATATAGCAGTTAATGCATTGTTTCATATCCATCAGCTCGAATTGTCTTCAGGTACCTTTCTACAGAGGAAGAAAATTAATTGAAAAAGTTCTTCAGATAATACCTTAGGTGTGAATTCTTCATTCCCTCAATTTCTGCCTCATTTTTTATTGCCTTGGCAAGTGTAACTGGTGAAGCTCGGAACACCGCATTTAGTTCTCCATTGAGAGAACCAGGTCCTTCCAGTGTCAGTTCTTTATCCTCAATTTTCCTTCCACCTTTTCCTTTCTTTTTCATATTTTGGTCACGGCTTGATTCAAATGCGCTAACTATAGCAGCATTCACACTTGATGAATCCAACCATAGCTTTGCACCTTTCTCTGCCAGTCTTGATAAATAGAAACAATTCCAGAGGTCAGAGAATACAGGGAAGGAATACTGAAGGCACAAACAGAATAGGGCATAAGCAATCAAATTGATTTCATTAACTTCATTTATTAGTCAAGTTATTAAAATTAAAGAGTGTATCAACAGTCAAACACAGAAAATTGTAGCCTATTAGAAATGTTTAGTTTGCAAGATTTACCTTTCTACTTCAGACAAAATAACTTCATATGGTTTAAGTGTGACTCCAGCTTTCTCGAGGTGCTCCAAAACAACTCCAGATACTTTGTTATTATCGATAAATAACGTGGCCGAGCTAGTCTCCACAATTAGATAGCTATAGAATACAGGTGAGTTTGGGACATCGCTACCTCTCTGCAAATAAATGTTGGTAAGCTTCATGAAAAAGATGGCACGAACTATGAGTCGTGGTAAGGACGTAGTAAGAAATATTTAAATACATCATCATGCCTATAACAGAAAGCAAATGAATATTAAGTGACATTCAAAAACAAATGCATAACTAAAGAGAGCATAATGAATTCAAATGAAAGATGAAAATGCAAAGTTTCAGGTCCATCAAGCCCAGCATACTCTTTAGCACATCTATGATCAAACAAACTGTGGAGAGGATAAATATTACCATGTTCAACAACCACGCAACTTCATCAAGCATTGAAATAACCACAGCATCACAACTATTTTCAGCAAGTTGTGACCTAACAAAAGATAATTTTGAAGCAACATCAATGCCAGCATATTTGATGTCGTGCACCCTAGTAATTTGTTTGGGGGCTCAGGTCTTGAATCTCCCCATATCTCATCAATTAGGTTCATGCTCCGAATCAAGACTAACTCATGATTCTTGGATAGGATTGCATTCTTTAACTCTTCAGCAGCATCAAATGAGAAAAGAAACTGCATCCTTCGGACAAATAAAGGAAAGAAGATTAGATGGAGAAAAGTATATGGAAGTAGAAAAGGACAGAACTTGCTGAATTATGTAACGAATAATTAAGAAACAAGAGTAGGCATGCCATTCTTCTCCAAAATGGAACACACACACAATTCACTTCCAAGACAATTCTGTTCTAAGCTACTATTCATTTATTTGTAAAAAGAAAAACTAAAATAGAACTATGTTACATGGTACTTCATCTGTTGTTAGTTATTTGACGCTCATTAGTTCAGTTTTGAACTAATCATGCTCACTAAACCAGAAAGGAGGGAGTATTATATATGATCATGAAATAATGTGCATTGGTAAATATGTTTATTAAAACTTAAGATAAATGTACAGCCTAGTCTCCAAACAATATGAGGTCTTGCGGAATAAAGTAAGAGCTCACCGGGTCAATACCAACTCGACCGCCTGATGGTAAGACATCATTCAACCATTCACTAGTAGTTGGAACACCATGATTGCCACTCCGCATAAGAGTCCATTCATGACTCAATTCTTTCTCCGCCTATACTCCACAAACAAAATAAACGTGAACCACTGGCCCAATTAAATAAGCCACTATAATAACATGTACAATTACCTGAAGAAAATATCTACCATCAGTCCATAGAGCAGCCTTATCTTTCGTGACCACAGCTGTACCAGCACTTCCAGTGAAACCAGTGAGGTAGGTACGCCTCATGAAGCATTCTGCAATAAATTCACTCTAGAGGAGTGAAGAAAGTAGATAAGTAGTGGCCATATAATATAATATCATCATTTCATTATAAAATTGTATTGAGGCTTAATTAACATTTGACAGGAATACCAGTCTACCAACACCCACCAACACACCAGCACTGGAATTATGCATACTTATGCCGCAATTACAATGAGTTTCTACAACTATAGACGCCACGAGGTTTTAAAAAGGACAAAAATAAAGGGCTGATTTCACTTGAGCAGAAATAGATAATAATACTAGTACCACTCCAGCTCCACATTCAGTGTCAAATTTTGTTTACATGTGCTTAATGCCTTCTACATAAATTGATTGATCCCTTCACCGATGAAAAGCAAATGCTTGTCCTTACTGAGAGGCACGATGATAAAATTCGATCGCAACACCAAACTGCCTGGTATTATATAAAATATACCAACTAATGCATGTCGTGTTTTCATTTTTTCGTGCGCCAGTGTTGTTGCCAAACATCTGAAAAGTAGCGTATCAATATTCACATTCTCATACGTATGTGATATGCTCCGATACATATTAAGGCACTTGGAAGTAGGTAATGGTGGATCGGGGTGCGTAGCATATACCTGATGCGCGTCCTGCGAGGGGACGATGTAGGCGTCGATGGCGATGTCGGGGCGCGAGAATAGACGGCGCAGCGAGCGGAGCTTCTCGTCCCCGCCAGAAGCGGAGTCGGTGGAGCCGGAGGATGTAGAGAGGCCGCGGCGCTTCCGGAGCTCAGCGGAGGAGAGGGCCACGACGCGCCCATCCCCGCCTGCACCATAGGCGGAGGCAAAGAGGCGCAACAGGGGAAGTCGGCGGCGCAAGGAGATTGGTGAGACACTGGGAGGGCGGCGGGAGAGGAAGGTGGCGGCGGCGAGGGACGGGGAGAGTCGCACGGCCTCCATTGCAGAGGGAGGGGGATAAGGTAAGGTGAGTGGTGGCGGCGGCGAGGAAGGAAGGGGCGGCGGCGAGGAAGGTTGAATGTTTTGTAGTGGCGTAACCCAAATGGGCCCATGCCCATGGGTGCCACGTGGCCTAATAATCTTTTTTTAAGTGAGGTCAATTTTAATGGGAATGTTAGGGCATGTACAACGCTAATTAATGAACGAGCTCTTGAGTTGACGTGGCGAGTGTATTTTTGCAATTAGCCCTCTATCCCTTGAGGAGACTAGCTGGTGGACTCTTGACGAAGAGACGGTCACTATCACGTGTTCGATGTAAGAGACAACTCTTAGCACCGTTATACATGTGAAGAGACAACTTATGTCATACAATCATTAATATATACATTTATTAGAAGACAGCTTGTAGAGTCTCTCCTTTGTATGATTAAAGTTGTTTCATGTCTCTTTGTTTGATACATGTGCCTAAGAGACCACAATGGGCTCTCCTTTGTACATGCTAGACTTGTGAACATTAAATTTACTAACATGACATCGAAGAGGGGTGTCATGGGATGAGGGACAAGTGTCATTATTACGACACGAGGTGTGTTCGTTTTCTAGGGTCTAAACTTTATAGTCTGTCACATAAAAAAATCTTACTATTTAGGAGTACTAAATAAAGTTTAATTATAAAATAAATTACAGACACCTAGACTAATTCACGAGACGAATCTAATAAGGTTAATTAAGTCGTGATTAAAAGGTGGTTATCTGTAGCACCACTTTAGCAAAACATAGATTAATTAAGCTCATTAGATTCATCTCGAAAATTAGTACCAATCTGTTAAAAGGGTTTTGTCATTAAACCGATTGATATATTCATAAATTGTAAGATTCTCTTTGATATGACAGATGCTAAATTTTAGAGAGCGAGGAAACGAACGGAGCCACCGTTCTTAATAATCTTTTCTTAGTAACTTTACGATGACACTCTCACTGAGACTCATCTAACAACAATAATCCCATGTTTCGAATCAGTATAGTTTCCACAATCTTAGAATCGTTTCTAAAATAAACCCACAAAGTTGAAATTGCACAAACTCCGTATCAACCAACGACGACCCTTATGATCTTATCTTTTGTTTTCCTCGTACTCACCACTGTCATCTATTTTCATAACGATATTAAGTATAACTAAAAAAGGTTCACATACCCTTTGGTTGTAAGTTTGTATCAAATTTTATTTATTACCCATGTTAGTGGTGAAATTGGGTAAATATTTTTTTTGCAAGAAATAATATTCGACAACCAATATGTCCCAATAATATTGGTATCTATTTTAAGAATTAAAACAAGGGAATATATATATAGATTAGAAAGCATGGCCATACACTTGGTTACTTCCTCGGTGATCCAAAATTGTTGTCACCCATGTGCATCGGTGGCCAACGGAAGGAAGTACTCAAAACCTTATATAGGTCTCTACGAGTAAACAAAATAGGCTACCAGAAAAGTTCTATCTCCAACCATTATGACCCAAACCCAAACCTATTCGTCGCTAGGACTCCCACACCGTCGCGACCTGTTTGCCCCCCCCGCCCCGTTCGTGCCCCGACTTGCAGGCCGTTGCGGCCCCCAATCCGCGCGTCATCCGGACTCGCCCTCGCCTCCGCCTCCGCCGCCTCCCACGTCCCCACCGTGGCCCCCAATTCTCACGCCGCCAGGACCCACCCTCACCTCCGTCTCGGTTGATAGGAGCCGCGCGCCGCCGGCGGGCAAGAGTCGCCGGAGGAGGAGGAGTCGCGGGAGGAGGAGGAGCACCACCGGCGGGAGAGGAGTCACCGGAGGAGGAGTGGAGGAGGAGGAGGAGTGCTCGCGCTGCATCCGGGTAGCCTCCAATCTACTCCAAATTTGCAAAACTAGTGAAGATCACGCGCTCCGCCGCGCCCATGAGGCATGAGTATTTTTTGTAACGGATATTAACAGGTATGTGAATAAGAATAAATCCAAGAATCTTGTGTACTTGTTTGAATTGGTTAGGATGTGAAATACAAACAAAGGGAAGGGTGCATGTGAACAATGTGCCCAACACCCACGTTCTTATCCGATTAGCCTCGGCTTCTTCGTCTTCCTATGGCAGGCGGCGCCTCTTCGTTTCTCTCTCTCTCTCTCAACTGCCATGGAGGTCGCCCCGTCTCGCCCTACCTCACCCCATGCCCTGTCTCGGCTCAATCCCGCCCAGCAAGCATCGTCGACGTCTACCCGAGCTAGAAGAACGGGAAACCGCCCGGCTATGGCGGGCGATGCCGCGACCTGCACAAAGAAACTCCGCGCCCGGCGAGCCCCCACGTTTCCATCTCCCTCCTCCCCGAGCTACCGGACCGAACTCATCCAATGTTGGCGCTCGAGATGTTGGATGAACTGCCCTCCCGACCAGCTTCCATGGCACACCCGTGTCTGCCGGCATCCTCCGCGAGGCCTAGGCCGGGAGGCCAACAGGGCCGGGTAACCGAAGCCAACACTTACATGCTCGCGAACGGGCTACGCCGGCGAGGTGGGCCGAAACTATAAGAGACCGCAGGGATAACAACCACGGAGCGGGAGACGGGCCGGGCGCCGGTCCGAACGCTCGTCTTGGAGGACGCCACGACACAAAAAATGGCGTGTCGTGACCGAAGAAGGCCACGTCGCTCGGATTAACGAGGGGCTGTAAATCTACACGCTTTCAGCTATTTACTATACGGAGGCTATTTGGGTGGTCTGTTAGAGATAGATTTTTGTAATTTTACACCCATTTTGGAGATAGCCAAATGGGTAGGCCTTTGGAGATAGCCCACATGAGGGAGAATTGGCTTGCAGCAGGGTAAACGGATGTACCACCCGGTGCCAAGCCTAGAAAAGTGTCGACCCCAATTTTTACTCCACGTGCTGCCGAGACCACAAATTTGATGACTTAACAAGAAACAATCAAAACAGAACATGTGAACAACATCTCAAGTTCTCAACTACTTTCATCTCAAGCAGTGTCAGACTTCTCTTCCTAGGTGACAAAAAAGTCATCATGATTTCAAGTAGGACTTTTTCAATGAGATATCAGGATCTAGACAGTTTCAGCCAATAGGTTGTTACAATGAACACAATATCACTTTACCGCGGTTCATTATCAGTGTCTTATAGTTGGTCGGTAAAGGCTTCTTCAACGACTGATTGTGGGTTGTTGAAGAGCTTTAGCGACCTATACTTTCGATCGCTATAAGTGGCGTTGCTATAAGTTTTAGTGATTGACTATAGTTTTAGCGACCGATGGTCAGTCCTTGTAGACGAAGAATTACCAACCCACTGTTCAATGCTGATAATGAAATTAGCGACCAACACTCTGTCACTGATCAACATGACATAATCACAACTCACATGCCATAATTATTAATATAATACTCATCCATCATTATTTGTGCACTGAGTGTCACACTTGTGTACACAATCAATCAACATGCACAATAATGTAGACACACTTCTGAAGTCATAAATAAATTTATCATTCATATATGAATGGTTATAAGTTGTTGTCACAAGGCAGTAAAGCATTCAAAAGAACATTCCGTCACAAGGCAACAATGCCAAATGGTCATGAGACTTGAAGCACCTAGCTAGGTTTTCTATTACAAAATGCCTTGCCATCTATTACACAATGGCACAAGGCAACAATGCCAAATGCCTTGGATATCTATTGCACAGCCGCTAGATACTTGTACAAAATCAGTAACTACAAATCATCATTCTAGAACCAAAAAGAGCTTCACAAGTGCATTTGGCAGTCATCGATCACTTGTTTTGAATCCAATATGAAAGCTTAGTCATAAGACTTAGTGGTTCCCAATGCTTCCTGCAACAAGCACGACCAAGCAAATACAGTGAATTCTGATGCCAACTAAAATTCTACTAGCAATCTTATATGCATGCGCGCAATTTTGATGCCAAGTAAAATTCAGTGAAGAACACCTGAAGAATGTGGTTATTATGCCTTATTGCAAATCTTCAGCTGAGACAAGTAAATTTCAAAACATTTTAGTGATTACTCTTGTAAGATAGGTTCTCTGCTAGCAATTCAGGTTACAATCGTGCAGAATGTTGCAAATATTACATTAGACTAAACTGATTAATATGCATACATTCACAAATTTAGGGGGAACATCAACGTTTTCAGTTAATTCATATACATAAATCATTCATATGCCATTCATCTGCACTATGATTCTTTATTTTGAGGGGGAAATGTGACAGACCCGCCTCACGGAGAAGTGAATCCATCACCAGGATCACCTTGGGTGGCATCACGCGTTGTGATGCCTGATAATTACAACATACAAACATACGCATGATACAATGGAGATAAAGATACAAGTCCTTTTCATCTAGTCCGATACAATATTATATCGAGTGTGGAAGCAAAATAAGTTCAAAATTTAAATAGTACAACGGAAGCAATAAAGATATAATCGCTCTCACGGCGATACACATCGGGCCATCCGATCGAGACATGTATTTTGCCTTAAACACCTTGCCGGCACATCACGGTCTACTCCTCCAGTCCACACCACTCCCGGGAGTAGTGTCCTTCATCGACGGCCCGGTCCTGCTAGTCCTCCGATCCACCTACGTCATCCCGATTCTCTCGAAAACCACATAGAGCAAAGCCCCGAGCAACTAAAGCTCAGCAAGACCGACTCGTCATAGTGGCCATCTACAGCCGGCTCCTAGACATGCAAATGCCGGAGGGTACGATAATTACACACTAAGCCAACCTATAAGTGGATCATCACTTTCATCTTTTAGCAGCTCATTAACAATGATCAAATTTAGTTTGCACTAAGCTAGAGCATCACATGTTTCCAAACAAGTATAAGCAATACAACAAATTAATCATCATCAACATATATGTTCCTCTTCTTACTACGTTCCAACGGACGAGATAAGTGGTACTCGTTACTCATGAATCGATTTACATCCTGCAGGAGAAACCTGTTTGCACGTCACATACATGCTTCTTAGAAGCCCCATGAGACAACCTTTTCAAGCCGACACCGTAGTGTTAGTCGGACCTAGCTCCCCCAAGAAGGGTCCCTCACATGAAGCCGTCCCGGACGTCATCCGTGACTAAAGTGCTCCCTCCTCGCTTCCCATATTCCTGCCTAGTAACCAAGGAGTAGGGTATCTCTCTAACATACGAGCAACCTTCGAGTACATCGTACTCGGGCCCATTAACACCAGCATGCAAGCAGCACGTTCAAACTTATCCACATGGACTGAACACGACGCGGTCCTTGTGTGCACAGACAGGGCTACCACTTGGAAGACTCTTTCGGTCATTCTCTTTCCACCTAAGTTGCCCGTCCGCCTCCAATTTCCATTCTCATACTCAAATCTTAGCATCGTGTCCAAAGTGATTGTCCTATACTACGAGTGGTCTCCGTACCACTCGAATGATCATCGCCCTAATTAAGCAAGCAACTAATGTAGGATTACCGAACATGGATAAACAATGTCCTACTCGCAGACTAGGGTTTCATCACAACTCCTATACATCTAATGCACAAGTACAAGCCCTACAAGCATGGTGATGAAATAAAAATACTTAAACATAAAGGTTGTGCACCGGGGCTTGTCTTGAGCTTGACCCCGATCAGCTGGGTCACTAGCAGACAACGGCTTCTAGTTCCTCCTCGCTGGTCACTAGGTTCACCACCACAGCTAAATGATGCAATACCGATGTTCAATTTTTGCGAAAACAAGAAATATATACATTATGGAATATGTGAGAATTTTATCAAAATAACCTAGCTACGGAGTATAAAAGAACTTAGGATTCAGCGAGAGGGTCGGTTGCTTAATTTCAATTATCAAACTAATTTATTTCATTAACTCCCATGAAGCATTCTAATCATCATGACATGTGCATGAAAAAATAAATCACTAAACCTTGCAAAAGCTAGGTAAAATAGTATTTTACGGCCCCTGATCACTAAGCACATGCTCTAGAAGATAATTAAGCTAAGCCGTAAAATTAAAGGCAATCCAATAATTAATTAAGAAATGTTCTTGGATCTCCAAAAAGGAAATTAACTTAATTAATTTGCCTCTGATCGTGCCAAACTAAATGCACCATTAAATAGTACATGTCTCAAGGATTCCAACAAAATTTAGTTTGGAATTTTTCAAGCTCTAGATTAAAAGATATGATTTTTTTGTAGATTAAATCAAAGTTACGCTTATTACGAAATTGCCATTGGGATAATGTAAATTAAATCCCGTGCGTTCCGTGCCACATGCCGGGCCACGGGTTTGGGATCCGCTGTGCCCGTGGCCACTCCGCATCCAGGGCATGTGGCCATGGCGCGCCACCGGGCGGTGCGCGGCGGCGTGGCTCACCGGTGTGACGCCGGAGGCGGCAGACCTCGCCGGGGAGCGCAAGCTCTCGACGCGGTGGAGAAATTGGAGGGGTTCGCGGGGGCTATTGCTCACCGGAAAAAGGACCAGCGTCGAGCGGTGGCGGTGAGGAAGGTTCGGCGCTAAGGCTCGTCCGGATGAAGGGTCGAGAATGACGACGGTAGCTCCGACAAGCTTCACGGGATCATGAGCTCCACCGACGTGGGTTCGGTCGACGACGAGGACGGCCGGAAGTGGGGGCTCGACGGAGTAAGGTCGGCCGCGGTCAACATCGGTGGGAAAAAAGGATTCCGGCCGGTTCCTTGCACCACAATGAAGAATAAGGGGTTAGGTAGTTGCGTCATGGCCTCACGCACGTCCGGAAGCCAAGAGAAGAATACGGGCCTCACCGAGTCGAGGAATCGACGGCTGAAACCGAAAGGCGCGGCGACGTGAGCTCCGGGGAAGAACGACAAAATTCCTTCCATTTGGCTCATGGTTTGGGGAAAATGCTGCATGGAGCAAGAGGAGAGCGGGGCGCGGCCGTGGCCGGCTGGGCTCGAGTGGAGGGGGTTGGAGGCGGTGGCATGGCGGCGAGCCGGGAGGCGAGTGGTAATGGCGAGCGGCGGGGGAAGTTGGGGAAGGGAGAGCTGCGGGCGCCGTTCGACCGGCCTTAGGCCCTCACACGCGCCTCGACCAGGTGGCCGGTCGACGAGAAGGAAGCGGTCATGCGGCACGCTAGCGCTCGCCGCACGCCCGTGGAGCGCCCGATGTGGCTTCCATGTGGGTCCTGCCGGTATATTCGCTGGCATCTTCTCTTTTCCCGCGAATTTCCAAATGTGACTTCCTTTCCTAAAGAAAGATAAAGTTCAAGCACTTTCCTAGTTCGAAAATTATTTCTGAAAATTTCTATGATTGGAATAACTCAAGAAAGTGACATGCACATCGAATTTAGGTCCAAACTCCCTCGAGATAAATTCTGATAATTCACAGAAAAGGGGTAAAAGTTAAGTTTCACTTTTTTATTTGGGGTACCAAACCGTGGTGAAATTCAGTGAAACTTGGCCTAGAATTTTCTTTTGTCATGCACCACAACATATATTTTTGGTGGTACCAACTTATGTTGCGAAAATTTGAGTTGTAGTTCAAACGCATTCGAATTTGAATTAATTGACAGCCTGCAACCGTCCCTATACATATCAGGGATGACGGTGTTTCCGGCACCTGTCCCTACATGTTTTTGGGATGGTATTGCTATTTCCATCCATGAATCGTTCTACGGACAGGGTTGCCCAGTTGTCGCAATAGTCTTTGTATAGGGACGGTTGGGAGAACTAACTGATCCTATTGAATAGCAGATTTCAGATGAAGTCGATGCTGAGAACCTTCATTCATCAGTTGGATGGAGGATCCATGTGTAAGATTATGAGGCGGTACCTCAACAGGAGGTCGCCCATGTATGTATATAAGGCAGGGGATAGACATGCCGAAGAGACTACAACAAGTAGTTAGAATACAAACAAGAGATAGACTCTATCTCTAATACACGGAATATCTAAACTACCAAGCTATATCTCAACACCCCCTCAATCACAACATCTGCAGGCTGAGATTGTGTCAAAATGCTTGTAGTTGACGCTGCGGAATAGGCTTGGTGAAACCATCAGCAAGCTGATCAGCCGACGAAATAAATCGAATGTCAAGCTGACGGCGAGCAACACGTTCACGAACAAAATGAAAATCCACTTCAACATGCTTTGTGCGGCCATGAAACACCGGATTAGCTGAGAGGTAAGTATCCCCAAGATTATCACACCATAGGCAGGGAACTCGAGACTAGAATCTTCAACTCATGAAGAACACTTTGAATCCAAATCAATTCAACAGTAGCATTAGCAAGTGCTTTGTACTCAGCCTCAGTGCTTGAGCGAGAAACTGTTGATTTTCGAGAATGTCACGATATCAAATTGGGTCCAAGAAACACCGCAAAGCCGCCAGTAGACCAACGATCATAAGAACTGCTGGCGCAATCGGAATAAGAAAAAGCACTAAGAAGCCAAGAGTGTGACGCAAATAGTGCAAATGCGCTTGACAACCGTCCAGTGAACATCAGTAGGTGCATGAAGAAATTGACAGACCTTGTTCACTGAAAAAAAGATGTCCGGTCTTGTCAAATTTAAGTACTGCAAGGAACTAACAATACTCCGGTACCTAGTAGCATCATCAGGACATAACGGAGTACCCTCATAAAGAGAAAGATTCTAAGTGACAGAAATTGGAGTAGTAACCTGTTTGCAATTTATCATACCAACACGTTGAAGCAAATCCGACGTATACTTGGCCTGAGAAAGTAAAATGCCATCAAGTAGATCACGAACCTCAACACCGAAGAAGTAACGTGGAGGACCAAGATCCTTGAGCACGAAAGCCAAACGAAGATTGTGAAGAAGAGCAGTAACAACACTCGAGGAAGAACTAACCACCACAATATCATCAACATAAACTAGCAGAAACATAAACTAGCAGAAACATGTGGCGATCACTAAAAAAGAACAAAAAAGTGTTGGCTTTGGAAGAAATAAAACCAAGCTAATGCAATTTATGACTGACATGACCATACCAAGCCCATGGAGCTTGCTTAAATTCATATAACCTTTATCAAGACGACAAACATGATGAGGATAAGACTAATCAACGTACCCAGGAGGTTGCTTCATGTAAACTTCCTCCTCTAGAACACACGCATTCTGAACATCTAGTTGTCGAAGAACCCAACCTCGAGACACAACAATAGATAATATCAACCGAATGGTAGCTGGCTTAACAACGGGGCTGAAGGTGTCTTCATAGTCAATACCATACTGTTGCTTGAAGCCCTTAGCAACCAAGCGAGCTTTCTATCAATCTACTGAACCATCGGCCTTATGTTTTACCTTGTAAACCCATTTACAATCAATGATATTGCCGGCCTCATGAGCTGGAACAAGGCGCCACATTTGGTTGTTCTTTAGAGCTTGAAACTCAGCATCCATAGCCTGCCTCCAATTTGGATCACTCAAGGCCATACGAAGATTATCAGGCTCATCAGTAACAGTAAGATTCCCATACCGAACCATGGCAGGAAATAGCTTCTTTGGTTGAATAATATTGTCCTGTAAACGAGTTCGTGGCCGTGGCGGTGGTTCACGCGCTGGGGCTACAGCAGGAGCAACATGTGATGATGTTGGCACAGAGGGCGCCGGGAGATCTGGTAGCGTCACAGAGGTTCCAGACGTAGCAGGTACAGACGGACCAGTAGATGCTAGCACTGGTGGGGCTCCAATCGGGACACACGGCATAATGCCAAGATAGGCAGGGGAGGGTTCCCGATGAGGGGACTGTTGGGACCCAATAGTGTCAACGGGCGAGGCAACCGACTGGACTAGCCGAGGCGGAGAGGACGGGTCCACCGCACGAGTTGGAACGTTGGGTGGCAGCAGTAGAGGTCACTGAGGTACACGAGCTAATGCTGCAAGTGGCTTTCTTGTAGGGGTGCCGACCGGATCAGATGCGACTGGTGGATCCCATGCAGCAGCCACAAGTTGTGGAAGCAAATACGTGTCCGAAGCTACAGAGTCCTGTTTTAAATCTCCTAAAAACTCATGAGAGACATTAGAAGGCGCAAACATAGGAGCAGATCCCTCTAAAATACTACCATCCTCGTGAGAATGCAAAGTAGGAGGAAGGAGTAGAATTTGGGAACGTAAGAGAGCGCCTGCGTTAGGATGGAGTTTGGAAAAAGGAAATACTGATTCATCAAAGATAACATCTCGTGATATGTAGACGCGACATGTGGAGACATCAAGGCATTTGTACCCTTTATGGTGACTACTATAACCAACAAAGGTACATTGTGTTGAATGAAACAATATTTTTTTATTATTACAAGGTCGTAAATTAGGCCAACAAGCGCACCCAAAAAATGCGAAGGAAGTAGTAATCTGGTGGAGTGCCAAACAACTTTTCAAGGGGGAGGCAAATTTCAGTACACGTGAGGGCAACCAATTAGTAAGAAAAACGACCGCGGAGAAAGCTTGGTCCCAAAATTTAAGAGGCATAGCAGCATGTGAGGGTAAAGATAGACCTACTTCAACTATATGATTTATGTTCAACAGATCCGTTTTGTTGGTGAGTATGGGGGCATGAAACTAGATGGGAGATACCCATGCGAGTAAGGAAAGGACTAAGCTTTTGATATTCACCATCCCAATCAGTTTGTATGGCAAGAATTTTTCTGCCAAGCAGATGCTCGACATGAGACTGAAATTCATGAAATTTCTGAAAAACCTCATACTTATGCTTAAGAAGATAAAACCAGATAAACTTGATGTAGTCATCAATGAAACTTACATAGTAATCAAAGCGACCCACTGACATATAGGGGCAGGACCCCGGACATCAGAGAAAACAAGCTCAAGAGGAGCTGTAGATCACACTAACTGAAGTAGGAAGAGGCAGCTAATGACTCTTAGCACACCTCACCAGTATTTGACTCTGACACAAAAGGGAGACTATGATGACGAAGCACATGCTGAATTAGGACCCACCGGGTGGCCTATGCGATAGTGCCACCAGGAAGATGCCGGCTTGGCGGTAACAAACGCACATCTGGACAAAGGGCTCTTGAAGCAGGGTAAGGGATACAAGCCACCCTTACATGGTCCATGGAGAAGGGTTTTCTCTGTGTAGATCCTTGACCAAGAAAAAATGAGGATGATATTGAATAAAAACGTCATTATCGGAGGTAAAACGATGCACAGAAACAAGATTCTTGGAAGCATAAGGAACATGAAGGACATAATTAAAAACAATATTGCGAGAAGGGGTATAAAAGGAGGAACAACAAATGTGTTGTATTGCCATACCTTGCCCACTAGCGGTGTGGACGCGATCGCGACCTGTGTACTTCTCCTTGGTTGTCAGTTTGTCCAGATCAGCAGTGATGTGATCGATGGCACCGGTATCAGTGTACCAGGCGGTGTCCACATCATAGGACGTAGCAGCCGCAACCACCATTTTCTCTTCAGCAACGAAGTTGCGGTCGAAGCACCTGTAGCACTTCGTTGCAGTGTGATAGGGACGGTTGCAGATCTGACACTTCGGTGGTTCATCACAATCACCTGACGAACCCTGAGTGCTCGAGCGGCCACGACTACCGGAGCGGCCAGCATCGAAGCGTACAAAAATCAATCAAATTTCTAGAAGGCCTTTTCAAAACAATTTTTTCTTTCCTCTCTTCATATCATTCAAGTATGAATCTTCAAGTAGTAGGTCTTCTTTTAGTCGCTCATTTTTGAATCCTTCCCTCTCCTATCTAATAATGATTATATGTGGATCTTGGAGGACTGTATTACTTAATTTGACCATAAGATAACTATGTCTACAATTTGCTCAATCATGCCCACTAAGAAAAAGAATTCTTCTGGAAAAGAATCACAGAACATCACCATTGATGGAGTGGAAAGGATTATGTAGGAATAGAATGAGGATAAGAAAAGATTAATGTTGTAGAAACAAATGCAAGTTGAGAATGATCAAGGAATTTTTAACTTTGCTTTTTGAATTAACAAACACTGTTCTACTTCTTGGAAGACTCTTTAGCTTTGGAAGACCTTTTCAGCTTCAAATTGACATACCAGGGAGTGCCGATCGGCGCATGATGGTACTGATCAGCACAGAGGCAAATTTCTTTGATTTGCATTATTCTTCAGTCTCCTTTCTTCATTGACTGCAGAATTCGTCTTATATCATTATCAGAGCTTTGATTCCCTTTATTTTTGATCATAGGTGTATCAAGGAGGGGGGGGGGATTAATGATATATAGGTTTATTGGTAACAAGGATGGCTAAGGTTAACAAGTGGATTATCCCTTCTTAGCATGGTCGAAATCATGAGCATAAAGTTGACAAAGTCACTTACAATCTAACTACTTATGTTTAGCTTACTCTCAACTCACTTAGCTGATATGATGGGTATTTTTTGACCTTTTAACTTTTAGAATTCAACTCATAATGATTATAAGAGGTTTTTGCAAATTTTAGTACAAAAAGGCAAGTGGTATTCAATTAATTTAAGCAATCAACCAATTTCATCATTGAGAAGCAAGATAAATATCATGAGGTTTCACTCTTTCAATAAGACAACATGACATCGGCGTTATTCCGGACAATGCAATTATTCAAATTACACAATACTTTTAAGAAACCCACACTAGTAATCTCTCACACATTGACTCTTTCACAAGCACACTTATAAGAAAATATATTTTAAGCTACTGGAAAATAATGAAAGTATTGTTAAATTGAATTAAGTCGCTAGAAATAATTAAAATATTTTAGTTCCTGGAAAATAATTAAAGTATTTTAATTTACTGAAAAATAATTACAATATTGTTAAATTGATTTAAGTTGCTAGAAATTAATTAATATTTTATTAAATTTATTAAGTTGTTGTAAATTAGTTAACCTACTTAGCAAATGGTTTTTCAAGCTGATTAATGATGATGATATTTTGTCTAGGGCAATAATCATTTGTGGTTAACAAAATTCTTTCATTAACTATATGGGACTATGAGAAAAGTATGGATAAAAAGAGTGACTTAGTGGTCCCAAACATTATTAATTAACTACTTTAAATAAAAAAATGGCATCTGCCATCTTATTTTTTAAAACAATTCTTACTTATAAAAACAAAAATATGGACACAAAGGACCATGTTGTCCCAAACATTATTAATTAACTACTTTAATAAAAAAAGGCCTTTGCCTTCTTATTTTGTAAAAATTCTTAATTAAAAAAATATGGATAAATAAAGTGACCAAGTCGACCAAAACCTCTAGGCGTGGCCTCTACTACTAGCCCACAAAGAAGGGTGCCCGGATTCTCCCGGCCCACATGACCAGACCGATAGGTGTAGAGTGCCCGATCTTTCGACGAGTATAGATAAATTTGACTGGTGGATGTCGACCCTCACGATCCGACTACGACGAGCAAGCCCGAAGCGCCAATGCAATCACCGAACCAACTTCCGATGGTTATTGACCTAGCAGTAAACATGATCAACCTAATCACGAGGATCAATTCTTGCAAGCAATCGAAGAACGAGCAAGAATAAGAAGCAAGCAATATGATGTATTGCAAGAAGGTGGAGTTCGAATTCAACGTCGGAAGATGGAATGTATAGCTAGGCTAATACTATAACAAAACTCAAGTCTAACAAGGGGCGCAACCCTTGATTCAATATACACATCGAAAGAAGTGGTGCAACAGCAGCTAGGGCCGGCCATGGAGTAGAGGGACGCGCGGTCAAGAAGGGGTCATAGCTGTCTTCATCTCACGTGCCTAGGCCCTTGTCAACGGGCCTTGATATGTCGTTGACTTGTCGCTTCTATGGCCCATGTCTTGATGAGGCACGTCGGCCAAGGGGGTCACTGTGACACCCCGTGTCACAAATTCAGGTTGTTACTGTACTAAATGCAAAATTTCATGTGCAAATAAAAATCATTAGCCAAGTCACATGAAATAATGGGTTAAAGTTCTATTAGGGTTTTTAATATTCCAAAACCCTAGCTATTGAGATCTCAAACATTTTCCAAAGTGGTAACCCCAAATTTTTGCACAATCTGGTAGAGCACATCAAGGCATGAATTTAGGACATTTTTCCTGAATTTTTGGAGCAGCACAATTTCCTAGAAAAATCCAAACTAGGTTTAAAACAGCATTTGTTCACGAATTTTTGTAAATTTTTACAAGCAAAATTTAAACTTTTGCCAATAACAAAAGTTGTTCCTCACAATACCATGAACCCCCAGAAAATCTGGTTTGCAAAAATTCCAAACGGATCAAATCCTATGAGCAATTTACAGAAGAGAACCTCGGTGGCACAACTGTAAATTCGTGGAATCACATTTGAACGAGAGGCCGGCACAGTAGCCGGGGCCACCGTCGGCGGCCCTCGTCGCCGGTGCCCATGCCGGTTAGGCGCCGCCCGTCCGGCGTCGCTGTGCAACTCCACGCGTCGACCATCGCCCCGTGGCTTCGCCGAGAAGCGTGCGAGCTCGGCCGTCGATGGCGGGGAGAGGAGTCGCCATGGCCGCCGCCCGAGCCATTTCCCCGTGCGCCGCCCCCTCTGCAATTCAACGCCCCACATTTGCGCGCACGTACCTCGCCAAGTTCCTGAGTAGCTCTAGCCCCGGTCCCCAACCCTCTCCTCTCCTCTCGTGAGCACCAATCGCCAAAAATCCGCAAAGGACTCCGTTTCCACCATGAACGCCGGCGAGCTCGATTGAGCTGTGCTCAGGTGAGCTCATGTCACGCCTCTGCCTCCGGAAGGTGCGCAGTACCCTAACCGACATCCCTGCTGCTTCCCGGGTCGAGCCGAGCAGGAACGGTGACGGGTTTTCCCTTCCTCCCCTCCGTCGGTCGCCGAGCCCCGCCACCCCGTCGACGCCGACCATCTCTAGACCACCTCCGCCTGCACCAACCCTGCGTCGTGCTTCTCCGTGCGAAGGTGCAGCTCTCCGCCTTGACCGCCCCTCTTTCCGCGCAGTGGCGAGCACGAGCTCCCACGCCGGAGTTACCGTCTCCGCCATTGCCGTCGCAAGCTACGCTCCGTTCACCCTCCCGCCTTGCCACCCCCACCAAACGGTGCGCCGTCGAAAACCGTGCACAGGCGGCCAAGCCCGGCCCCTGCGGCGAGCCCTAGCACGCCGCCGGTGAGCTCCGCCGCCGCTCCGGCGACCCCCCCGCGCGCGACACTTCGAAAAATTTTCGAATCGTGCTGAAAATTCGTAAACGTCAAGGATTTTAAAAAAATCATAACTTGAGATTTACGCCACGGATTTGAACGATTCAAAGTGCGTTGGAAAGTTTGTAACCTGTACTTCAATATGGAATACATGAACACCTATGATTATATAGTAAAATTTAATTTTTGAGCAAGATAAAAATGCTATCACGACCACGCTGCCTAACCAGATTGAATTTTGAAAATGATGTAACTTATAGACCCCGGATCCAAACTGCATGAGCAAGGACTCTTTGGAAAGTAGATAACTTGTACTTTAACGTAGTAACATAATCCCAGTACTTCATATGTAGAAAAATAAAGATATAAGCACTCTAAGATGCTAATCTGTTATGGTCTCGTGACAACTTGGCATTTTTGAAATTCAATAACTTTTAAAATACAAATCCAAATAAGGCAAATACACATCCGTTTTAATCCTTGAGACACGCACTTTACATGACCCTATTTGGTTCCCCAAAGTTCTATAGCAAAATTTGGAATTTAAAGCACCTTAAGATGGCATCGCGATAAGCCTGATAACCAAACTTCGCTAAAACAGAATTGATAGAAATTAACTAAGTTCAAGTTGCTACTTTCCTTTTCTGTTAAGGTTAAACATTTTTCACATTTGCATGGTACATTTAAGCATGTCATAATAATGTTTATATTTTGGGCAAGAACGGTCATATATTGTGTAGGTTTAATCATAGCAAACCCACATGAAATGATGAGTGCTTATGGTGCACGATGTATAACAAAGTGATAAAACTTCATCCTAAGAAATGAGCACCAACCTCTTGCATACTAATTAATAAGGAAAAGATTGGTACTGCTGTATACCAGAAATGTACGTAGATAAATTAGTCCAAGATTGTGTCATACAAATATTAAGGCATAACTACCGTTGCTATACATCATCACATGGCAGCACTTAGTCATATAGTTATTTTCGTCGCACCCATATCAATAATGAATTGTACCCTATCTTCTTGATCTCAAAAGCAGCATGTACATTTATACTAAATAATGAAAATTTCCTATAATTAGAAGGTTGTCCCCGTGAAATAAACCATATGTATCATCACCATGACAACATCATCTCACCCATGAACATGTTTAATTATGCAAACGTTTCGTTACATTATATTATTGAGAAAGTTCCATGAACTATATAAATACGAATTCATCCATTGCTCATACACTTCATATGCATTCATATAGGAACCCCGACCGGAGCTGAAGATCAAGGAGGGCACCAACTTGAAGTGAGCGAGTTCGAGTGTGCTAACTACGAACCGAATCAAGGCAAGCCCCGGAGCATGACCTATGTTTTAAAGTTCTCTTTATTTTCACATACGTCTATGATGTATTGTGCATTTACGTTTAGGAGTTGCTCGGAAACCTAGTTGCACTAGATTCCGGTATCCTGTGGTCTTGGTTAAGTATAATCCTAATCGCTAGCTGCTACGTTTAATAATTTCATCGGTAGCAACACCGAGTGGTTAGGAGACCTCTCGGTTTAGGTTTCAAATATTGTTACCTCTCACATGATGAAATTGGAGACCGTACGGGAAATGCATGTGTAGGACGCGGTGACAAGGTTGGCTCTTGTGCGCCATAGCCCCGTGCGTGTCGGTCAAGGACCGTTCGTTGTGACTCCGCGAGCAAGTATTGAGTTGTGTACCAAATGCATACCTTCGTATGGGAGTTGGTAAACTGATGTAACTTGAGAGCCGTAGTGTTGGACGGTAACTCCACCCTTTGTGCAAAGTGTTGGTCACGGTGGATGCACGGGTTTGTGAGTAGACGGATGGTGTGTTATTACCCTTGGACCCGACGCTACTGTGGTTGCATGTGGAATGCACACTCGGAGGGTGGACCCGGCTCATATCTATGGTGACCTTGTGAAAGGTGGCCATACGTGTTCTTAAATGATGCGTATGTCGTGCATTTGGGTTTCCCTGCAGGGTGTAAATCGATATATATCGCCGTCCCTCGCGGTGATGAGTACCACTTGTCTCGAGCAGATTGCATCGTAGTAATAAGAGAATATTATGATTAAGCTTGCTGTTTTTGGAATATTAAAAGTCATGTATTGCAACCATGCTTGTTAGTCTTGCTCACAAAAATTTATGATTTTGTTTCCACCCTCTTAACTTGGCTAAAATATGAGTTAGACAAATACTCTAAGTGCTGTTTTTGCAAGTTCCCGCAAGCCAGGTCAAGCCCCCTGCATGTTAGGGTGGGTTCTTAGAACCATTTTTGACGGGTAAGCCTTGCGGAGTATATTAGATACTCAGGGTTTGTGTTGAAACTATTTCCAGGATTCCCGCAGCCCGATTATTGTGATTGCTGCGGGAAGCATGTGTGTCAAGGCGAGGAACCTCAGGAGTGGACCGTGGAGTGGGTTCCCGCTTCACCGACTCAAGAGTGAGACCATGCCGTATGGGCTGGTGTGGGTCTCCTAGTTAAGCTATATATATATGTACCGTCGAGACAATTACGCTTCCGCACGGACTTTATCAAGCATTGTAAAACAACACTACACTTATGTATTGTAATTTGAACTTCGAACAATGGCTTGTAATAGTTAAGAAAGTATATATGAAACTTGTTACTCAAGTCGTCGCCCTATGTAATAAAATGACGAATGTATTCCCGATGTATGTGCAATGTACGTTCGCTTCGTCGAATGTCTCCCGATACGATCCTGTTCGACAATCCCTCTCGCTTCGCGAGGTAGGGGTGTCACAGCCAGCTAGAGGAGGTGGTGCGACGACTTGAGAAGGAGTCGTGTCATTGTTCGTCGTTGTATCATTGATGCCCTCATCACGGACGGCCCATAGGCCACAGAATGGATGGAGGAAGTGCTTTAGTGATTTCGAAACAGTTGGCATGGCTGGGTTTTTAATAAGTTGGGGCGGGCGATGATGTGCGGGCGAGGTGGTACTAAACACCAACCCGCCGCATGCCTTCACCTCTATAGCCATGGTTGAAGACGTCGACCGTGTCTATTGTTAGAGGCCTCAATAGCCACGGTTCACAACGCCAACCGTAGCTATAATGAACTCTATAGACACGGACCACGGCCACGGTAGCACGCTCCTACCGTAGTCACGGTCCATTTTCCTTGTCGTTGCTACATTGCTTTGGGAGGCGTGGCTACAGTGCCAGATTGTTATAGTGTCTACATTCATTGTAATATCGTGGCCTAGGGCTTAATATGATTGATAGAATACTCATGTCAACAAGTTGCAACTTCTTTTCCGGAAGTTCATCTCTAAAGAACTCGGAGGTTAAGCGTGCTTGGCTTGGAGCAATTTAGGGATGGGTGCCGACCAGGAAGTCTTTCTTGGGTGTGCACGACCGAGGACAAAAGTGCATAGAAAAGATTAATGTTGGTTGGTGGGGAAGGTCTTGCGGGCCTATTAAGCTGCTAGGTGTAAGCGAGCCTGGCCGAGAGTGGTAGGACTTTACAGTTGGTATTAGAGTTGACTCTCGCGGTTTCACGGGCGTTCGGGTCGCACTTACGCAGGCATGGTCCGGAAGGCTAGTATGGGCATGGAGTGGTCACGGAGTATGACACACGCGCTGGTAGTGGGCACACGGATGTGGTTAAGAGTGGATGTTCCTGGCTTGGGTTTGACCGACAAGGACGCCGGTCTTCTAAGGGTGTGAGTGTGTAACATCGTGGCTCAGGACTTAATAAGATTGATAGAATACTCATATCAACAAATTGTAAATTCATTTTCGGAAGCTCATCTCTAAAGAACTCGAGGTTAAGCGTGCTTGGTCGAGAGCAATTTAGAGAAAGGTGATCGATCGAGAAGTCTTTCCGATATGTGCGCGAGTAAGGACAAAAATGCGCAGAAAAAAATAGTGTTGGTTTATAGGGAAAGTCTTGAAAACCTATTATGCTGCTAAATGTAAGCGGTCCCGGCTCACAGTGGCAAAACGTTACATCCATCATGTGGCCGAACACTGCCTCATCGTCCACTACTCCACTATAGGCAGCATCTCCATCTGCCGCTTCGATGAACCTTACTGTGTTGTCCAACTCGTTGCCGGTTGTGCTACCTTCAGTGACATCCACTACGTACCGTGTGTTCTACTTCGGGCACACCACAAAGAATCTCTTTCCCATGTGTCTAAAAAATACACTTGGAAGGTTTGTACTTTGCTTTTTGTGATGAGTATATTTATTTCATACACTCAGCAAAGATAAAGGTTTGCTGAGTGTTTTCTTTGATACTCGGCAAAAAATATTAGTTTTTTTTTCTTTTTCACCTCAAAACTTTTTTTACTCTTCATATAAAACATGTGTTACTCCATGTTAAAATTTGATATATTTTTGTATTTGTTTTCAATGTTTAGTTAATTAATTATATTCAAAGCAAGTTTTTGAATCAAGTTAAATTTGGACTCCAAGTGGTTTAAATAATAGAATATAATGAGTATAAAAGTTATATTCATGTTAATTAGCCAAGTTTGAGGCTTTACCCACAAAATGAAAGAAACATTTGCATATCTTGTTGAAGAAATATTATCATAAACATGTGTTCGAATGATTTTTAAATTCTAAATAAATAAATAAATTCTAAAAATCATGATATTTGTCATAATTTAATGGTATGACACGTGGAGGCTGTGATAAAATTTTTGGAAGATTTTACACATTTAGTGGTCACAATGTTTACAAAACCGAACCATCGCATAAGAAGTATATGAAATTTTCTAACAAAGAGTTAATGATTGTATTTTTTGAATAGAAACATCTTTATATGACCTCATATGAAAGAAAATATTTATACTAAAGTTGCACATCTCGACAAAATATAAAACTTTATAGTTGATAATTTTTTTATTTGAAATTGTTTAGGCATCCATTATTTTGTTATAAGTTTTAGTTAAAACAAAAGCCACGCCATCGATCCTGTCCTTCCAAATACTTAGCCTCCCGTTAGTCTGTCCTTTCAAATACTAAGCCTCCCATTAGGCCAATCTCAGTGCATCCTTTCATTTCACAGTTTTCAAATATGATATGTCAGCTTTTTAATTTTGTTCCATGAAAGGAAACTATATTTCTCAGTGCACACTTTCTTTTCACATTTTCATAGGCATGACAAACACATTAAATTATTACTAGATGATACTTAGTTATTGGTTGAGAGTGTTGAAAATGAAAGAAAATGCTCTCAATGCACTTTCATTTGTCTTTCATTAACTTGGAAAAAGAGCCCATGACCTTTCACTAGGATGAAAGGCTATCCCTCTCTTTTATATTAATTACCTCACCGTGTCATCTATTTTACTGATGTGACAGTTAATTAATACCAAATGATGAAAGACCCATTGAGAATGGTCTTAGTCCAGTATATTTCATCCAAATCCCTCTCTCATCGGCCCCTCTTTTTTCCACCTCTGTTTCTCATCTCTCTCCCTCAATCGCAAAGGCAACGACATGTGGCTGCCCTCGCGGTGACGGCTGGCACGGGTGCGGCACGGCACGACGGCGGCGCGGCAGCGACGCACGACGACGGCAAGATGGGCAGGGCGATGCAGCTCGTGGCGGTTGCAGGGCGTGCGGGCTGACTGCGGCAGGGTGCGGGGGACGTGGTGAACGGTGGTGGGTACTGGGTAACGGTGACCCACTGTACCGGGTGTTTTTTTTTTTTAAAAACAATTCTTGAAAATATTTGCCGCTTGTTGCATTTTAACCTCCACAAAGTCTTTGCCGTGTAACCAACATATGGCACACGGTAAAGTCGGTTTTGCCGGCGTCCTCTTTGCCGTGTGGGTTTGTCGTGTGTTACTCCAGGCAGACATTTTACGGTGCGAATTGCAACTTTGCGTTTTCCGTAGTGAGCACCCGCGTCTCTTCACCGTGTCACCATCAGCCACCGTGTGCTGTTAAGCACCGCCAGTGCATGGCATAAATTATTGAGCATCAATTGGTTAGTGCGGTGTCTAGATTCATGTCCTCGTCACGCTACACTCACCGCCAGTACATGGCATTGAATTGTTGAACATTGGCTAGCGGGGTGTCTAGACGCATGTCCTCATCCTCACGCTAGTGTGGCATGGAGAGAGAAGTTTAGAAACTTTTAATCAACATCATTTGTACGTTTTGTTATTTATTTTTATAGAATTATGTAGAAAGAAACAACATATTAATTTATAGATTATAGAAAGAGCTGTTTTCCGGTGTTTGCAAAGAATGTGGGCCGTCGGCTGGCCTCGATCCAATGACCCATATGATGGAAGGTACTTAGCCAAAGGTACTTCAATATTGATGGAGGTACTTAAGTATTGAGGATAAAATAGTAATTTTACGTGAAAACTAGACTAGACGGCGGGGGCAACAAAAGAATGTGTAATTTACATTGTTAGGTATGTTTTACTCAGGAATTTTTGTACCATGCGAGGTGGCGGTGGGCGGTCGCGTACATTTTTGGTTTACATAGACTGGTTCAGATTTACTGGTTTGAATGTCATTGATTAGGGTTCTGTCACGCCGCCATTGTTGAGGTGCGAAAAGAAATGTGTGATTTACATTGTTTGATATGATTTTACTTAGAATTATTGTAGGCGGAGGTGAAGGATCGGGCCGACGGCATACCCCTTCTTGTTTACACAGTCTTGTTCAGATTTACTCGTTAAATGTGATGATTGATAATTTTCGGACGACACCGTTGTTGATGACGGGATAAACTCTTTTGGTTCAAGAAAGATGATAAGACTAACTTACGTGGGCTGTCATATGGCCTAAAAAATGGGCTGTCATATGAACAAAAAAATGGGTTGTGAGTTAGAACAAAATTTCATGGATGTCCATGATCGAATGATGTACTCCGTTTGCTAGAATGATATTTTTATATTTAATTAAAATATTTGATTTACCTGCATGGGAGTTCTTTGATCGATCTAAGCCTCATCGATCGTGGCACCACCAAAGAACAGGTACAGACGGTGCGGCGTTAAGGAACAGGGAGAGACGACACGACACCAAAAAACATAGATCGCTTGATGGTTTACTTGGTGGCGTATGGCTTACTTGGTGGCGTATTGAAGAACCCGAAAAGAACAAAGAATAGGTAGATCATGGCGGCGGCGGAAATTTTTCTACAAACAGGGACAGATGATTACGTGATTAATCGATGAGTTACGTGATGTGTTACAGGTGTTGTTAATCAAAACCTTTAAATTATTGTATATTTACCCACCTGCCACCGGTTATGATAATTTTTATTCCATACCTTGCCCCTCTTCGAATTGACGGTTCAGATCAAAATACTTTCTCATACCTCCAAGTACCTCGCAAACACTGAAAAACCTCTCTTATAAAAAAAATAGTTTTGTACCTATATAGTGGCGCTGGGAGTCAAATTGAAAGTTTCTCCCTTCGTTGAAAATTAACAAGTCCCAATAGGTGGTGGTGGAGAAAGAGGACGAAAAATTGAACTTGAAGAGGCCAAGAGCGGAACTTGTGGCAACGCAAACAGCTCTGGTCCAAATCATGGGTATCATAAAGTCATATATGAAAACGAAGCAACGTAAATAGCTCAGTGAAGTCAAGAATGACGGCTGAGACTTACGAATTCTCTGGCATATGCCGCTGCTACTAAATCTATAGCCAGGTGTGTCTCCCATGCGAAATACACTAGTTAGTGGCCAAGATGATGGGGGTCATGATCTTGCTACCGTCCCTAATCATCACCATCATCCTGACGATCGTGATGATCCCCACGGCGAGCGCCGGTGATGATGCTGCGTTGCTAGCTTTCAAAGCGCAGGTGACGGAGGATGCCTCCGGTGTGCTGGCTTCATGGAACGACAGCGCCAGGCTCTGCAGCTGGGAGGGCGTGACGTGCAGCAGCCTCCAGCAGAGACCGGCGCGAGTAACGGCGTTGAACTTGTACGGCAGAGGGCTAGCCGGAGCACTCTCCCCTGCCATCGGGAACCTCAGTTTCCTGCAGGCGCTCAACCTGAGCTCCAATAGGCTGTCCGGGGAGATCCCGGCAAGCCTCGGTCGCCTCAAGCTCTTGCAAACGCTCGACCTGAGCGACAACTCATTCTTCGGCAGGTTCCCGGCAAACCTGAGCTCCTGCATCAGCTTGACCATGGTGGTTCTGGACAGCAACAGGTTCAGCGGCCACATTCCACAAGAGCTCGGGGAGACATTGCTGTCCTTGGAGGCAATCTCACTGACGGACAACAGCTTCACAGGCCCCATCCCGTCATCTCTGGCAAATCTGTCTCGTCTACAGTACCTTGGCCTTGCAATCAACAGGCTCGACGGCTCAATCCCATCAGAGCTTGGCGGAATCCAGAGCTTGCGGCTCCTCGATCTCTACACAAATAACCTCTCCGGTGCGATTCCGTCCTCTATATACAACTTGTCCTCTCTAGTTACCTTTCAGGTAGGCCATAATATGTTGCATGGAAACATTATTCCAGTAGATATCGGAAACAAGTTCCCCAGCATGCGAATTCTTAGCCTGTCTAAGGCTCTGTTTGATCCACCTTCTAAACATTAGTTGACTAAAGTTTAGCTACTTTTTCTCCAAACATGACCTCCTAAACTTTAGCCAAGTCTCCTTCTAAACTTTAGATCACTAGTCATCTCAACCTTGCTAAACTCTCATAAACTTTGGATAAAGACAAATAAAGTTAAAAGTACCCCTCATCACATGGTAGGGATAGAAAAAGTAAAGGTGGAGAAATATTTATTGAGGGTTAGATATGTCCACTTTTTGTTTAGTCATGAACTTTAGTCATGGATCCAAACATGTATCTCCTAAACTTTAGTTGGCTAAACTTTAGGTGACTAAACTTTAGTTGACTAAACTTTAGCCAACTAGAGCATCCAAACACCCCCTAACAACGACTTCACCGGGATAATCCCTGCTTCACTATCAAACCTTTCCGGGCTCACAACACTTAACCTCCAACTGAATAGATTGAGCGGTTATGTGCCAGACACTTTGGGAAGGTTACTTGACTGAGAACATGCTTGAGGCAAATGAAAAGAAAGGGTGGGGGTTCATCAGTTCTTTACCTCTCCACAACTCTCCAGAAGTTATACTTGAATGATAACAAGATATCTGGGGAGATCCCTGCAGAAATAGGGAATCTGGTTGGTCTTAACATACTGCTGCTAGTGAATAATTCTATATCAGGAGTGATTCCAGAGAGTATTGGTAAACTAGAAAACTTGATCGACCTTGGCATCTATAGTAACAGGTTGACAGGTCTCATACCACCATCTATTGGAAATCTCACAAGGTTAACTAGGTTCCTTGCATTTTACAACAACCTGGAAGGACCAATACCTGAAAGCTTAGGAAAATTGAAGAATCTATTTCTTCTTGATCTGTCAACGAATTACCACCTGAATGGTTCAATACCAACGCCAATTTTGAAGCTTCCTTCACTTTCATGGTACCTTGATTTGTCGTACAACTCTCTCTCAGGAGCCCTTCCACCAGAAGTGGGAGCCATGACAAACCTCAACGAGTTGATCCTGTCAGGAAACCGGTTGTCAGGTCAAATACCTAATAGCATTGGAAATTGCATAGTTCTAGAAAAGCTGCTACTGGATGGAAATTCTTTTGAAGGAAGTATACCTCAAAATCTGAGGAACCTGAAAGGACTAAGTGTGCTGAATCTCACCAAGAATAATCTGTCTGGTATGATACCTGATGCAATCGGTAGTATAGGAGCTCTGAAAGAGTTGTATCTGGCACACAACAAGTTGTCAGGGTCAATCCCAGATGTTCTACAGAATTTAACAAAACTATCTATATTGGATTTATCTTTCAATAACTTGCAAGGCGTGGTGCCAAATGGAGGTGTTTTCAAAAATCTGACTTACATATCAGTTGCTGGGAATAGTGAGTTGTGCAGTGGAATTCCTAAATTGAACTTGACAACATGCTCTACAATGTCAGTGAGAAAGAGAAAAGAAAGATGTCAAAATCTCTTATGATTTCTCTGCTAACAACTGGAATAGTCATGTTGTCTGTTTCTGTCATTCTTCTTATATGGATTCTCCGAAAAAGTTCAAACAAAAGCAGAAACAAAGGCTCCCATCTCTGATAACTGAGGAGAGACATGAAAGAATTTCATACATTGCGTTATCAAAGGGAACCAATGCCTTTTCAGAAGCAAACTTGCTTGGAAGAGGTAGATATGGTGCCGTTTACAAGTGCACTTTTGACAATAATGAGAATAAAACCGTGGCAGTCAAGGTCTTTAACCTTGGTCAATCTGGCTCTTCAAAGAGTTTTGATGTAGAATGTGAGACAATGAGAAGGATACGGCACCGCCGCCTCATTAAGATTATTACTTCTTGCTCAAGCATTGACCCACAAGGTCATGAGTTCAAGGCATTAGTTTTCGAGTATATGCCTAATGGTAGCTTAGATGATTGGCTTCATCGAGAATCTCAGAATCCCACTTCAAGCAATACACTCGAGTCTTACCCAGAGGCTAGATATTGCCGTTGATATCCTCGATGCAGTAGAATACCTTCACACTAACTGTCAACCACCGGTGATCCATTGTGATATTAAACCAAGCAACATTCTTATTGCTGAAGACATGAGCGCACGAGTTGGAGACTTTCGTATATCCAAAATCCTATCAGAAACTTCAAGAAAGAGGATGCAAAATTCATACAGCTCAATTGGAATAAGAGGCTCTATTGGCTATGTTTCTCCAGGTGACTGAAACTTTTTTTTATTTTGAATTGCACATTATAATATGTTAACAAGTGAACTTTTCTGTAACTTTAGAGTATGGCGAAGGCTCTGCAATCTCAGCTTCTGGTGATATTTATAGTCTCGGAATATTGCTGCTTGAGATGTTTACTGGAAGGAGCCCAACAAACGACATGTTCTGTGGTTCACTAAATCTGCATAAGTTTATTGAGGATTCCCTCCCAGATAAAGCCTTGGAGATAGCAGACTCATCAATCTGGGTACATGAAGGACAGGATAAAACATCAAGAAGTGAAATCCAGGAGTGCTTAGTTTCAGTCTTCAGGCTAGGCCTATCATGTTCAAAGCAACAGCCACACGACCGGCCATTGATAAGACATGTAGCAGTAGAGATACACGCAATAAGAGATGCATATCTCATCATGTGTGCCAGTTAGCCAGCGTGGGAACATGAAACAGAGAGAATGATCCACTCACATATACAGAAAGAGGATACAAATCCCAAAAATAACGAAAGCCAAATGTGATGTTGTTTCAGTCAACAAGTTTTCTCACAGCTTTCGTCTTCCGTAACATTTATCAGACAATGTGCAGGAAAATTTATCTAAGATTATTAATTAAGGGGCTATTGTGTTTTTACCCTTGATCTGATGTCTAATTGTGATTTTACCCCCGTTTTTCAACTTTGTGATTTTACCCTGCGATTTCAAACGAAGACAAAAGTTACCCCTACCGGGGTAAAATCACAATAGCAATATTGCGATTTTACCCTCAACAGGGGTAAACTTTGTGTTCGTTTTAAAATCGCTACCATTGATGATACTACTTTTCTTCCTCTTCCTATCATTCTTCCCGCTCTTATTAGTTGTGTCTTCTACTGTATGTATTGTACTGTATGCTCTCTTCTACGTGCCTTTCGGGAAACTTGCGCTTGTGCTGGAACCTTAGTATTATCGTCGCCGTGACATCCTGGCCCGGGGCTTAATAGGATTGATATAATACTTATGTCAACAAGTTGCAACTTCTTTTCCGGAAGCTCATCTCTAAAGAACTCTAAGGTTAAGCGTGCTTGGCTTGGAGTTATTTAGGAATGGGTGACCGAACGAGAAATGTTTCCCGGGTGTGCATGAGTGAGGACAAAGTGCGCAGAAAAGACTAGTGTTGGCATGTGGGGAAATCTTGAGGGCCTATTAAGCTGCCAGGTGTAAGCGGGCCCGGCCCGGAGTGGCGGGACGTTACGGATGGTATCGGAGCCGACTCTCGCGGTTTCACGGGCGCGTGTGTTGCACATGTGCAGGCATCGTGTGCATGCCCGGTGTGGGTCCGGAGTGGTTACACAGCATGGCACATGCGCTGGCAGTGGACACATGGACGTGGCCAAGAGAGGAAGTTCCTGGCTCGGGGTTGATCGACGAGGACGTCGGTCTTCTAAGAGGGTGAGTGTGTGACATCCTGGCCCATGGCTTAATAGGATTGATAGAATACTTATGTCAACAAGTTGCAACTTCTTTTCCGGAAGCTCATCTCTAAAGAACTCTAAGGTTAAGCGTGCTTGGCCTGGAGCAATTTAGGAATGGGTGACCGAACCGAAAGTGTTTCCCGGTGTGCATGAGTGAGGACAAAGTGCGTAGAAAAGGCTAGTGTTGGCCTGTGGGGAAATCTTGAGGGCCTATTAAACTGTCAGGTGTAAGCGGGCCCGGCCCGGAGTGGCAGGATGTTACGATCGCTACCATTGATGATACTACTTTTCTTCCTCTTCCTATCATTCTTTCAGCTCTTATTAGCTGTGTCTACATCATAGTCCTCATTTGTCTTGTAATAACTTTGTTTGCACCTTGGGCATCTCACGAGGTCCTTGTAGTTATCCTCCCGGTATGATATACAACGATTAGGACTGATTTTTTTGCACACCCAACAACATTAGGGATGTTAGTCTGTTAACATAGTAGGTGCTTTTTGGTAATAAGTTGGGCCTCGGCAGTGTATGCGAAAGAAGATCCTGCAATTCGGTGAAATCTAGCATCCGACCACCCATGGATGGCCTTCGGCTTCATTAACTGGAGAACCGTACGTAACACATGATTCACTTTAGAACATCCCTTAGATTTCTTGTACAATAAATCTTTTGATGCCATCTCTATCGTTGCAAAGTTATCAAGCCCTCTCGTTGTCCCAAGCATTGAGTAAAACTTGTGGTTCAACAGGACATATCAATTCCTCAATACCAAAATCAGTAGACTCTTCGGATGTGGCATCAACATCAAAATATGCATACTCGTCAACTTAGCCAAACTTTTATGCTTCAACTTCAATCGACTGGATCTCAAATTTAACCGGCTCGTCTTCTTCATGCTTTTTCCACCTCGTCTATTTCTCCATGAAACCCCTCCTCACTAAGTGAGATTTGATTATACGTGTATCCGTCCATAATTATTGATTCTCGCAGCATGGACAATATATTTCTTGTCTTCCTAGACACTTAGCATGTTGGGTAGCGCCCTTCGTAAGTACATCGACTTGATCATGGAAATATGCACTCAATCTTGATTCTTCATACATCCATGATGTGATCTTCTCTTCTCTCTTGCTAGCAGCTAGTATTCTATTAATTTTAATCCTCAGAAAATTTCACTTTGTCCACTTTACTTATAGAATAATTTTTTGGCTCAATTTACTCCCTAAAATAATTCAAGTTGGTGCAATATACTCCCCTCATGCAATTTGTCTTTTTTTGTTTCTCATTGTACAATTTGGATTTAGTGCTCAAATTGTGCACAATGACATATTCCATACAAATGTGCACCAAAATAAATATATCAGATTCTTTAAGAATAATTTATATTTTAAAGAATATAATATTATCTTAACTATATAGTTTTAAATTGTATAAAAATATTTATGAAATATTTTTTATATAGTGATTCATATTATCTATAAATATACAAAATTTGATCAACTTCAAATCCCACAAAAAGAAAAATATATATATAAGGAGTAGATTGCCTCAACTTGATTTCTATGAGTGAACCAATTTTTTGTTTGGGTTGTAAAATGGACAATGTATATTGTTCGGGGTAAAATTAACTTTTCCCTTTGACTTAGTCCACTATTACATGCATCATCTACTGTAGTTTAAGTTTCTTATGTAACTATATTTGTAAATTGATTAATTACAAGCTTTTGTAATTGTAAATAAACCCTAATGTATATATTGAATTATTGATATATTTAAACATATTTGTACATGAAATTGCCTAAAAATGTTTCATAAAACGATATAAATGCAGTTGATTATTTTTTAAAATTCATTTTGTATTATCTCTTCGGGATGTATAACTATTTTTTGTTCTATAGATGAATAAGAAATGTTAAAAGACATGTTTTTGGACCATTTGATAAACACCTTATTATTAAACACGAATTACCATACCGAGCCCTAGGACAAGGTTACCATACTAACCAATTTTTATATATTCTCTTAAATAAAAGAGAAGAGATGTGGGAACATTTATTTAAAAAATAATAGAATAATATTGTAATTAATGAATAGTGACATCAAAATAGGATTTATGTATAGATAAATTATAATATTATATCGGGACAAAAATGGTGAGTTGCAATATTGTAAATTTATTTTGCAAGATATTGTTCAATATAATAAATATTTAATCAACACTGATTGATTAACTAATTGTACATTTATGACCTTTTTGTAAAAAAGATATCATTTAACATGGCACAAACATTATTGTAAATGTCATATTAGTAGAATCGTCGTCCATTCATGAAGGTTATTTTGAAATTTCAAATAGCTCATTTTTATATTATTAAAAAACTAATCTTTATTTTTGTTTGTATAGTTCAATAATAGGATACAAGTATTGATTAATCTAAATTGATATGATAGCAGTACAACATATAAGATTTCCTTTTCTACAACCATATAATCTACATGTTTAAATGGACACCACATAACAAAAACAAAGTCTAATTGATTTTGAAATATTCTAGGGATCTTTAGTGCATTGCCTACGCAACTTCGCGGGCCATTCAATCTAGTTTTTTTAAAAGTTGTATCACTGAGTACTTAAAGCAATTCAAGTGTTGCTGGTCCTCTTGTTCTGCAATATGCCTTTTACAAAATCATATCATAACCTTTAATAGATCAGTCAATTGCAAGATCAAATCTGTGTTAATGAAGAATAGGTGGTAAAAGTTTATTATTCGATAACAATGTCAGTATTTTGTTCGATATAGTTCAAGTTGTTTCTATGAAGAATTATTGTCCTTTTTCTAATAAAAAATAGATGGTGATCGACTACCACATTCAGGACCTATTCATTAAAAACAACAAGATGGCCCAGCAAATGCTTTCACCAACATTGTTACTATAAAACCAGCATTCAGTTCGGAGCTCTGTACCAACTCCACAATTTCGAAACCGCATATGTGCCCGTCGCCTTGTTATAAAAGGTGTAGAGATGGGAGGCATCCGGACAAAGGAAACAAGTTCAGTTCCTCCAAGTCGTAGTGCCTTCCCCACCACTGCATGGAAAATTTTCGTGCATGGGTCCACGTCCACCTGAAGCCATACTTGGATGGTAATTGTATCGATATGAAGGCCGACCAGTGGGATTCACACCTCTTTTGTAGATAATGGAGTCAAGCACGTGGTTTGGTACCACGTCAAACAGTGAAGAGCAAAAGCTGGATAGCTAGATGAGTATAGGTGGTGTAGTCTCCTATATTATGAAAATTTAATGCATTTTCTACATTTATCATTTTAGTTAAGTAGCATCCTCATTGTCGCTTAACCAGAGATGGTTAAAAAGTGGTTGAGTTATTAGTTTGGTTGTGAACATCATTTTAGGCTCTGCCACAATGAAAATCATGCTACGAATGGGTAATATTCCTCAAAATCATAAGGATCTTCGTAACACCCAAAAATCATAACAAAAATTGTAATGATTATAACTTAGTTAACTGTAATGCCATCCATTGTCATGGGAAATTTAAAATAAAAATAAGCAAGCTCATGGTCCTAGGGCACCTGCGGTCATGGTAAGGAGCTCCTATGACGTTCTTTTCCAGTTACCGTTGGCACCACAGCCAGTTGGGCGGTTCATAATCCGTGTGCCTGCAACCGCAACTTCTATTGTACGGAAAAAAACTTGTGGCCTACAACTGCCTTCCAATCTACCCATATGGTGGGACCCACTGCAGTATAGAATTTTCAGAGAGGCCATCAACATCGACATTGACATTGCACAAAGAGTATGTCATTCCAGAAACAGAAGCATTGCGAACAAGGGAGCTCAGTGAGGAGGTGCTCGCAGGGAGGCCGTCAAGGAGCTCGGGCAGGAGGAGGCCGTCGAGGAGCAGGGGAGAAGGTCCCAGACGGCGGCGCGCGAGAGTGTGCTCGCAGGGAGGCCATCGAGGAGCTCGGGGAGGATGACGCCGCCGACGAGCTCGAGGGAGGAGGCCGTGCCTATGAGCACAGCGAGGAGGAGGCTGTCGATGAGCGTGGCGAGGAGGTCCCGGAGACGAGCGGTGAGGGTAGTTGAGGAGAGGAGATCACGAGGCCGCGGGGAAGGGCGGTGCGGTGAGGGGAGCTCACGGGGCCACGGGTGAGGTGGACGAGGGCGGCACGGTGAGGAAGAGCTCACAGGCCCACCGGTGAGCCGGTCGCAGGGCATGCGGCGCACGAGATCCGGGGAGGAGGAGGAGATCGGGGCGGGCGAGGTGGTGACCGCCGGCGAGGTCCGAAGAGAAAAACGGCAGCCTGCCGGCTTTGTTTTCCACGGTGCCTAGAGATAGGGTTGGCGTCGCGGATGCCACTCGATTTATAAAGGAGCAACAACCACGGTGGACGATGGAGGTGGGGGCTCACATGTTAGTGGGTCAACCAGAATAGCCATAGTTTATGTTGAAACGAACTGTGGCTATTGTGTACTCACTTACATGTGGGAGGAAATAGCCACGGTTCGTTTCATGGCTATTGTGTTCAGCTGGGCCCACCTATCATTGATAGAGTATATTTCATTTATATGCATTTTGTTATTACTTCTGCTATTTTTATTTACAAACGATATAGATTTTGCATATCATTGTTGGCATACCATGGTTTCAGTTATTTCCAAACACATATGTATTTTCGGTTTTTTTTTCTGCTTAACTTTTTAATATAATATTTGAACTACGAAATAGTTTTTGGTGACTTTTACATGGACCAAATAATTTTAAAATTCCAACAAAATTACAGTAAATTTTAATTTGTAGGATAGATGTGTATATTAATAATTATACAAAAAACTAAAACAAGTTCTTGAGATACAAAAAAATCAGATGAAACCTAGTTTTTGCAATTATTTTGCACATTTTTGATTTGCAAACCACAAGGTTGTTTGACCTATATTTTGGCATGGCATTGTTTCTCAAGCATTGCAATGCATTCGTATTTTTAATAACTTTTTAAATTTTTTTATAAAAAAGTAGCTATGTGTCATGATTGAACCGGGTTTTATACCCAAATTCATCTTGGTATGATCCCATGCATGTTTATATGTTTTAAATAATTGAACCAAAAAATCCACGTATGTTTTTGTAAATGTCATCTATACAAATCGAATGCTGTGGTCAAATTCGCTACGGTTTATGAAATAAAAATAATTAAATAAATGTTAAAACATATCATAAGTACATCAATAGATAATTCAAGAAAATAAGTTTGAGATTCTTACAAAACAAAGTGCGAATGGATAAATTTGGATTCTTTTGTTCCTGTGTCTCTTCTGTTTTCCTTCGTTTTTTTTATCATCACCGGCTACACCATAGCTGGAGACGCTACAAATATTGCTATCCATGTGGTAAGCAAAACCTTTGATGCTTCAGCCAAGTGGCAACACCGCAGATCCCTACAGACGGAATGCAAGAACTGCAACCACAAGTAGTGACTTCTTCAATTACCTTGCATGAAACAGGTGATATTGCTTCTTGGAACCGAGGTAAAGAACGGATTAAGGTGCAAGATTGGCCTGTGGTGCGGTCAGATTATTTCCTCATCTAATTATCAGAGGCCCTTATGGATGTTTCAACAATGAAAAGGAAAATAGCTAGTCATATCTATTTATTCCAGGTATGAGTGTTTAGCAGAAAAGACAAGGAACGGAGTAATTTTATCCGGAGCCAAGGACACATTTTCCCGGATTCAAAAAATTCTTGGCCATTATGCTGTGAGCGAACATATCTTTCTGTAGGATCAAGTTTTTGATGTTATGATGTATAAAAGTTGGATATGTTCTTTTGATTTTCTGGCGTATAATAAACAATTATTATATAATTCAAATAGTAGTATGTAATTGAGAAGAGTTTGTACGAGTAATGCATGTTACTGTTATAGCCAGTATTACGGACAGCTAAAAGGTCATTACTTCATTTAATGATCAGAACCACAGTTGTGCCTTATTCAGTTCATACGTGAATAACTTACTTATGAACAGCACTAGTACTATTTGATTTCTATTTTGTTTGAATATTTGACACCATGATTTTAGAAATTTACTATTAAACTTCCTTAGTTCACTTTAATACCAACGAAATTTCCATGGTTTAGAAATTTACCACTCTATTACGGTTTCCGTCGCCTTTGCCTCACCTCCGTCTGTTAGCTTCTGTTCAATCTTGCTGGAAACTTCACCATTGGCCGGAGTTCTTCGCCTTCGTGCCAGCCGTCGGGGATGATGGGATCTAGTCCAGTCCTGGCCAGCACAAGCACGTGAGTCCGGAATCGGCGAGCTCGTGGGCGGTCCGCAACCAGGCAGTCCAGAAGATTCCTCGTAAGGCAACGTCCTGTAGCTTGATGTCCGAGCGGCGGGGACGGAGTGCGTCATCATGGCGGGCGATGTTGGGGCCGGCGACCGGAGCGGCTCCCTGTTTCGATCTGTCTATTTGATTCCCATGCCCATCGAGCACCGCAAGTAGCAGCAGCGTCCAATCCTTCCCATGGCCGGGCACACGTTAGCTAGCCCATCTATGTGGCCTGGTACTGGGCTCGCGTCGGACAAGGCATCTACATCGGCGGAGCCCATATGAAGCCACTAGACCGTCTGCCTCCGCCTCCCCTGGCCCCTCGCTCATGGCCGTACCGAGAGGGGCTGCGCTGGTCTCCGTGGTCGCCGCGAAGGGAAACGGGGAGGAAGAAACAGGGGTGAGGGAATCTGTAACATAGTGGTAAATTTCTAGACGACGAAAATTTCGTTGGTGTTGAAGTGAACTGAGGAAGTTTGATGGTAAATTTCTAAAATCCGGATATTTCGATGTCGAGATTCTAATTTTCCCTAAATATTTTCTTAAAACATTATCACCTATATCATACTTTTCTGAAGTAAAACCTCTTTACAAAATTGTGAAAATTTTGCTACTGCAAAAATACATTCTTTTACGACAGGTTCAGTGTTCAATGTATAACCCCTGGAGAAAATTTTACAATTGTAGGTTCAATGTTTTGTTATATTATATATCCGACAGATACCTTCGTTTAACAAAAAATATTTTTCCTTCACAAAAACATTTACATTTCAGGCTAAAAACTTATATATTATTTTTTGAACTCTCTCAGCATGCTGTTTTTAGGACTTATATACAGTCCCGACAGACAGGTAGTGTAGGATGGAGAGCACCTAGGTCTATAGAGTCAGAAAGGACCCGTTTGGTTTGCTACAGGGACCCGAGGCACTGTCGGTGAGCTGCCGGGGAGTCCTCATCCCGCCCACAAATACGCCAGCTAGTTGCTTGCTGATTCTGTTGTTTCTGGATCCGGATTTGTTGCTGCATTTTGTCCGCACCACTGGACGTGGCAAGACATAACTGCAGATGCCACAGTAAAGCTTGGAACGTTCAGTCAAGTGGCAACACTGAACATCCTCGTTCAGTCAAGTGCCAATGGGATATCTCAAATCCACATGCTCGTACCACTACTACAAAAGAAGACTGCAATAGCGTATCGTATTTTCCAGTAATGGTGGGTACAAAATTTTTTGCTAATATAGGGCGTAGTCGTTGACGTCATCGTGGGCGACGCTATTACAGGCTCCACTATAATAGCGGGCGGTGATGACGTTAGCGACGACCGATATTGAAAATGGCAAGTAATAGCGGGCACGGTGACATTATTGTTGTCCGATATTGAAAATACACTAGTAGCGGGCACAATGATGTCATCTTGGACCTGATATTGAAAATATTACAACAATGTTGGGCAAACTAACATCATATTAGGCTCGATATTATTGTACCTCCTCCAGCCCAACTCAAAGCCCATCAGCCCGTTTATATATAGACAGACACACACCTAGGGTTGGAAAAAATCTCTCTAAGTTCCATAGCCGCCACTTCCCTCCCACTCTCTCTCTCTCTCTCTCTCTCTCTCTCTCTCTCTCTCTCTCTCTCTCTCTCTCCCGAACCGTCCTTCCCCGATGCCCCTCGCTGGCCGTACCCGCCATGGCGACCCTCGCCGGCGCCCCCTCCTCGGTGGCCCTTCCCGACCGCAGCCCCCTTTCCAGCGCCACTCGTCGGCGGCCCTCCCCGGCCGCCCTTCCCCACGGCGAGGAGGACGAGGAGCTGCCGTATCTACGGCCTCCCCCACCGCCCATCCCCACGTCGCGCCTCCCCACCCTTCCCCGTGCTGCGTTGCCCCTTCCCGCCCTTCCCTGCGCCGCACTGCCCCTCCCCCGGCGCTAGATCCGGCGATGAGGCCACACCGTGCCCCTCCCTGACACAGGAACCAGCGAGGAGGCGGCCGGATGCGGCGAGGGTTGTGCTTGGCCCGGCCCGTCCCCGATCATGCAGCCCCTCCCCTGCCCCGGGCCTGCAGTGCGGCGCCGGGCCGCCCTCCTCGGCGCCGGATCCGGCAAGGATGCGGCCGGATCTGGCTCCCCACCACGCCCCGACGCCGGATGTGGGTGGCTGGCGGGTCCCGAGTAGGGCGGGCCGGGCTGAGCCTAGCCTGTCCTATTTTTATTTTTATTTTTTCTATATCACAGCAATAAATGGCACCCTGCACGCTACCGCAATTAGTCGATTTTTAATATTGTTTACAAAATTAAAGGCTTCTATTCTACTAGTGTATCTGCCCCCACTGCTCAACAATCCATCTGCACCTGCAGCTCCACCTTTCAACACGGAGACCATACCTTCTATTGCAAGACCTGCTCCACGAGGAGCCGGAATAACTCCTCCTGTGGTGCAGAATCTAACAGATGCACAGAGCACCTGTTATCTAAAATGTGCCCAGGATGTTCTATGTAGAGTGCATGTTCCTGGTGTCTCCTAAGCCTATACTGAATTACTGATAGCTATTAATATAGTAATATCCTTGAACTTAGCTTCTCATGGCACATCACATGCCCCTCTGTATATGAAGGCGCTGGTTTCTGTGTCCATATATATATAGATATATATGTTCAGGAGTCAGTAGACCATATATAGTGGACATATATCCCTTGTGTAAACATCAGCATGTTACGATATTAATGCATGTGCACAGGACTAGTATCCTTAACCATGTTTATTTCAAGTCTCTATTTGCCTTGATCAGTCATCGTCGTTTTTACAATCACTCAACTGTACTCTTTTCATATGGATTGAATGGTTGAAGATCTGCAAGATCATTCAACTTCATAAATGGATCACACTATTTTCTAATTTTGTATTGTTTTCAAAGTAGTTTGAACACATAGCTCATTATGGTCACTTGGCATGACGGGTGCACAAACTGCCCATACCCTCGAGGGTCATGAAATACGAACGACTCTATGCAAGACAGATGATCACAAACGGGATTCTTGTTTCTAGAGCAGCAAGCGTTGTCATACGTTCTTGCTTCCTTTCAGTCTAGTCTTCTTGGTTGAGCTTCCATGTTGGGTAGTGGTTCTTCCTTATTTCAGGGTTCTCTCCCTCACAATGCGTCGAAGGGCACTGCTCCGATTGGAAACTTGAGTAGCCTGTCCCTCCTGGCTAGATGCAATGGTCTTGTCAACCGAGGTTTTGGATTGGATGGTCTTGTGTCTGATTAGTGTCGCTTCTCTTGAGATGTCTTTCTTGTCACACATGAGCTGGGTTAGTGAGGTATTGAAGAGGTCCTCTTTCTCCTCTAGCAGACTCCCTCCCTTCAAGCTTCCTCCCTTTGAAGGTTGTTGAACGACGTTAAGAAGAGTGGTGACCAGACGGCTAGGGTGTGGCTACACCCTAGCTAGATGAAGATTGGAGCGGTGGTTCAGTTGCCTCAATTCAAAATTGGCAAGAAGGTTTTTGGTTATCGTGCTAGCTGGGTGGACTATTTCTCTTGGTAGAGCTGCAGAGGCTTGGTGTGCGACGGGTTTCTTTGTACATTGACAATCAGAAATTATATAGGGTTTATCATTTCATCTTGATTGTTTATGTATCCTTACTTCCAGTTTTTGAATCATCTTGGACAATGAAGTTTTTAAACAACATTATTTCATTTACTTGAAATGAGAGAATTCAGGTGGGCAATCCCCAACGTAGTTTTCTAAAAAAAGCTTTGGCTTATTATATTCCGGCGTCTTTATAGACTCTTCCTGTCAGGCACACAAGTATCATGTTCTTAACGTGTTAAATAGCATACAGAGGATGCTAGCCATCACATTTACTCTTTTCTTAGGTGTATTTGACTGTTTCTACCCCCTCCCTCTTATATTGCTCAATATAGAACTGTCCCCAAAGTCATATAAATACATACCAAGCAATAGTTACAGTATACTGTGTAGGTTGAGTGCTGTCTACATAATTACAAATTACACGATGAGAAATGGAATCGTGTAGGCAAATTGAGAGTAGTTAGTACTTAAGACATGCACTAGAAATAGGATGCATCGGGACAGGGAAAACTCTAGTATTGTGGACAACTTGGACAACACAAGAAGCTACTGTTAGTATTAGCTGATCAATTGGTGCATGCTTTTTTCTTTCAGACTTTCAGTCTTGTACAAGCTAGCTGAGGAGCCCATCTGCATGCACGCCGCCGGCCTCGTTGTGTGGCATGCCTCTAACGTCGCCCTGGCTCTCCACAACAGTACCATGGAGTTGTCCTTGTTTCGCATGCCACGGACAAGGCCTAACATCATCAGTCGTCACTGCCGCGAGTGAGGATGCCTGGACATGGCCTAACATCAGTAACTGCCTTGGCTGCTGGGTGATATCATGGAGATATTTGCTTCTGATCGTTACAAGGGTCCCAGGCGCCAACGGCCATTAATTGGATTCTCGTGAGTCGCATTGCTCTGCCGGATCACCTCCTCCGCACCCTTCTGCCAGACCAAAACTCTGTCTACTGGAGTTGGCCTTTCTGGCTCGTAAACTCTGAGTCTCTGACACGCCATGCACCAGGAAGGTCATCCATCGGACACTCGCAGACGGGCACTACTCTTGCAAAATCTGGGTACTGGCGAGTTCAAAACCTGGGTCAACGATGAATTTCAATTATGCATCTATTATATATATATATATATATATATATATATATATAGAACTCCTATATAGAACCTTGGGTACTGAATAAGTTATTTAGTACCCCGGCCAGCCAACCGAGCCATAGTTGCACACACGCACCATCCAACTCACCAAAACACGTATTCAAGCGTGCGTTAATTTCTTCTTTAATGCCCAGGCCATTGTCCCACCAGAGCCAACTACGTGGTCAAGCCAATGGAACCAATAGCCAGCCAAGACACGGATGCTAATTCCCTACTAATTAAGTGCTCTTTGATTGTGGGGTTAATTATAGTAAAAAAATTCTCCTCTTTCATTGCCGCTAATTCATTCCAATTATCCTCTCACGTTTTCCTCCCTCTTTATAAGCCTTCCATAGTGGCTTGGTAAACCTGGAGTTGAGATGTAAAATCTGGAGGACGCCGCATTACAATCTGACGAGCTCAGCGCTAGCCATTCCCCGTGCATCCCTCAACATCAAGTTTGAGCATTGCTTTCGGCGGCCAATCCGATGGAGCCCAGGACCTAATCAGGTATGCATGGAGGCCCTCAACGCCACCTTTTTCTACGTCCATGTGTTATTATTATAAGCTGATATGAGAGAGATTATGGTTTGATTTTGATATCGTTCAGAGTTCAAGAAGAAGATATCAATTAGTATTCAACTCCCCATCGACTGGAACTGCTGAGTACCAGCATCGTGCGAGTTGAAAACAATCCGATGGACGTCTGATTCTGCCATGGTGCCAAAGTCTTATGCGCAGGAGCTCCATGATGATTAGTTAGCTGCAAACAAGCGGTTCTCCGTGGTCCACTGTTTCACGAGGATCTGATTGACTTCTGACGCAGATTGTGATTGCAGTTCCAAACGTGTAAAGATTGTGTATTGAAGAAAAACGTTTAGATCTAAAATTAGTTTATATTCTTGTTAATATAACATAGCGCAGATCTCCTGTGTTTTCTAGAAAAATAACACTAATTTTGTTTGTTCGAGCAATGCAACTCTTCTACGATTGAACGTGCTTGTGTTTATGCAGTCAAATTTTTTGTTTGTGACTTAACATGGCAACATATGTTTTTTGTAGAACTATTATTTGTTTAAGAACTAGAATAAGCTCCATCAGTTCCCTTTGAGAATTTACTGTCCCACATACTTTGTAAACTAACTAATAGAGCTCATCTGGCCTACGTACGAATGTTATTTATGCTCTGATTTGATATTTTAACAATCACCATCTACCATATATAGGATCCCGTGCCACTAATTTTTCAATAAAATAAGAACATCTTTTTAAAAAATTTATGCATAAGCAACCTATTATTTATGCTATAGCCAGGTGTTTGGCAGACAAACGATTAAACGTGTTGACACTTTACGTTCCAATGCAATATGTATTTATGATTTGTAAGTTCCTAGATTTCTGCTACCAACCAAAGATTTTATGATTCATCATCTCTCGTTTTATACGTGGCAATGCAGTAACTCTTTATGACTTATACACACAAGTAATATTCCACGTTTTAAAATCAGCCTTTACGACATGCATGTATGACTAGCTTCCAAATGATCAACTTCTGTATGGGACAACCTTAAATTCATAATTAAAATCACTACTCTTTTGTGACATACACAAATCAAAATTTATGTTCTTAACTCTGGTTTTTATGGATGCTAATCTATTAATTTATGATTTAAAATTATGACATATGTGACTTTATTTACTTCAACTTATCACCATGACCATCTCACTATTTGCATGTCACAGTACCAGATCATATTTTTATGAGTTGAGACATGGAATTTATGATTTTACGTCCCTAAGTTTTACTAACCCCACTCACCGCATCCCATCTAAAAACCATAACACGCATATAGTTTCATGACCTTTTATATGTATCCGAGCCAAAATGATCTTAATAAATTACACTTTCGCAACCCCAAACGAATGAATCAGTTGCTCTTGCAACTATTTCAATCTGTTCCCTAACCATTGTGAAAGAGTAATTCACAACAAAACAATGGCATTACGAGACCAGATGTGTTACAAATATATCTGGTTCTTCTCTACATGTAATAATGATTTGCAGAATAATATATCATGTGCAACATTCCTAATTTATAAATTAGTAGCAGTCATAAAAACCAATAAACTTTTGTAGTAAAATCTCTTCCTGAAAAGGAAAACTCTTCCATAAGAACAAAAATGTGATTATGGGTAACAAACTTTAATTTAGGTGGGTCTTGGTCCAAGTAAATTATTGATGGATATTGAGGTTGTAGGAACTGAAGTTTATGATCCTCGAGAGCTATATTTACAACCATGTTTCAATAGAAATGTATGCTTAACTACATCCTGATAAAACATGCAGTTATCATAAAGAAAAAAATCATTTGAATCATTAGCGAAAATATTTTTTTGTGAAAGTGTGGTATTCAAGTGAATTGACCTTTTCATGGTTGCATTGCAATAATAAAAATTGGCACCCTCGAGCTTTGAACTAAGAGAATTTATTTAAGCTATTTCTATCTGAAAGTAAAATCTTTAAGAGGTTTTTATGCTTCAAAGTAATTGATTTTTGAATTAAATATCATTACACACTAAAATACTATTTGAAATGACAAGTGTTTATGATTACCATGAATGCTTTTGACAACCCATAGGACTGGTGCACAATTCTGAGGCCGTTTTATACTATAAATAGTGTATGTTCTAACTCTAAAACTCTCATGCTGAAATAGTAAGAATAGTACAGATAGAGAATAAATATTTAGCAGGAACCTTTATTCTACACATAATAGTGTTTCCAATTATATGCTTTGGTTCATCAATCCGAGATATCCGGTGTCAATGATTAAACTAATAGTAAATGGTTGGTCTGGCAAGTAACAATCTCTGCATGCATGCACAACCGGATTTTTAATGCACGTACTAATAATGATATTTGCCTGCAGACTAGGTGCGTTCTGTGGGATGGAGGGTCGGGTTGTTACTAGTGAATCAAAAAATGAGTTTTTACGTGTCAATAAAAAAGAAAATGAGTTTTTACTGGTGCCTCCTAATGTTTATGCATACACGGCACATTTATATAGCACTAGCAGAGTGATTGGCCCAGTGACACTAGCGTAGGATAGATTATATTAGCTTATGCAGCTGAAACTATAAAAGTTTGTCATGTACCAATAATAAAGCGTTTTCCATTCATGGTAGGTGCTATCGTGTGAATAGGTATTCAATCACGTCGTTGGAGTTTCCTTAACAGGTGGTGTCGTGAGTTCCGTGATTTATTTCATCTATAATCTCATCCATACTCATTAATAGCTGGTGCGGTGGGTGCTGGTGCCTCCGGCCACGCTGGTGAGTCTGGGGTGCGCTCATTTGGCCTGGGTACTGAATAAGCTATTCAGTACCCAGGGTACCCATTAGCGTAGGGTTATATATATATATATATATATATATATATATATATATATAGAGAGAGAGAGAGAGAGAGAGAGAGAGAGAGAGAGAGAGAGAGAGAGACTAGTTGGTCAATGTGGCACACTGGGGGAGTGAGATGATGGGTAGGGTTTGACTATATTTATATACAATTTTTTGATGGGCTGGGCCGTATTAACAATAGTTGCAGTTCATTTTACCAACCGTGGCTAAAAAGAACTCAATGGCTACGGTTGCAACGTGGCCCGCAGTTAAAGGGTTCTGGCTCAATTGCCACATTTCATAACATCAACCGCATCTAATGAGCCCTCTATAGCCGCAGTTGATGCATATTGTAGCCCGCCCCTCACTGTAGCTATGATCCGTTTTACGTACCACAATGACTAGTTTTTACGAGGCATGGCTATAGTGCACGATTGTTATAGTGAATTATATTTGTCGTACAGTACAAAATAAATCCTATCGTGTCCACATCAATGTATTTCTATTTTCTCCTCTTGAGCTTGTCTACGTCAAGTAGTTCATAAATATTTTAGCAATGACACTACTTTTCTTAAATCAAGAGTTGCTTCTCCTATTCTATTTGTCTGTAGAGTACAAAACAAATCCTGCCGTGTCCACCTCGAAGTATTTCTCCTCTAGTGTTGTCTATGTCAATGGAGTCCACAAATTCTTTAACAATGTCACAACTTTTTCCTGTACTAGCCAAATTTCATCTGGGTTTGGTGAACTACAGTAGTGTCATTTTTGCTCCACACAACGCTATTAGTTTTGGTTTCCATCTAGGGTATTTCATTCGATATCTTTATTTTTCTACAGAATTTTATTCTGAAATTTCGCCTTCCTGTCTTCTCTAGTCTTATATTGCCTTATTTGTTTCTTTGGCTCCTCTGTGCACCAACTCATGACATATAGTGCTTGTGGAGTCCATGTCAGCAGCATCACGTACAAAAAAGAATCAAAACAGTGTTCCATTGTTATAGCAGGATAATATATAACGATGGATTAACAGAAGCATGGACAGTGTGGTCACACCTTGACTTCCGATGTTGCGTTCCAAGGAGGCCTTTGAAGGGGATGGCGAGGGGGAGATCAGGAGAATTGAACGACGACTTGTCCGGATTGGGTGTGTGGGACATGTGTGGATTGGCAGGGCTGGCCGGCTGGGTTTGGATAGGGCAGCTGATGGAACTGGGTCCCGGAATAGGAGAGATGATGCTACTAATTAATATAATTAGCTTTTAAAATAGAACCATTAGACCACTTCTCTTTTTTTTTTAAGGATGTACTCGTATTTATGAATCAGTAAAACCAGAGTACATGAAGGGAGACTTCTCCCTTGATTACAAAATCACATCATCTGAGCTACATAGCTGAATCCAATAGAGTGCCTATGGGGATTTGCACTAAGATATGGCGAAACTGACCCCATGCATGGAAGATTCAAAGCAAGGCAAAAATGATGAAAGGATGGAGTAAACATTACACGGATGGTGTGGATGCCCTTGTCGGGGACTCGCGGCGATATGGGATAGAGAGTCCCACATATAACCACGACATTGACATCTTCTAGTGGCCTCCGAAGTGCTCTCCGCTTGACCTATCGGCGGTCCCTCCGACTGCCTCCACGGACTTGGCACTTGAGGTTGTAAAGCTAGGAGTTGTAGATCTCGTAGATGCTTCTTTAGGCTCAAGCGAAACAAGTGTGGTAGGTGACACCCCATCATTGAATCCGAGGAGCTCGGACGAAGCTCAACCCGAACGAAAGAGGTGTCGAGAGAGAGGAAGTCCCTTCCGCGATCAAAGATCGTCCAACCTAAAATTACCATTACCTTGCTTTGAAGACATGCTTGGATACTAGGTGGAGTTCTCACAACACTAGGAGATGCAGGTCTGTCTTCCCAGGTTCTGCACACTAGAGCGCCTATTCGGACGTCCAACAAGCATCGAGAGGACATGGGATCGGCCTCATTGGCTCGATGGATGACCTCGCCACCGAGAAGGACCAGCTTGTCGAGGGAGCCTTCCTCTCCTGCGCCATGGGTGTCCTTTACAAGAAAGGCCGGCGTAACAGGGGAGCCTTCCTCTCAATCTTTGGTCGAGATGTCCCCATGGTCCGAGAGGGTGGTGGAGGAGCTCTATTCACGTGGTAGTGGAGCCGGGACGGGTGGAGGTGAATTGTGAGTGAGTCGTAGGAGGGGGATTGTCACCGGGAGGGAAGTGAGTCGAGGGTGGTAGGGGAAATGCTGGATGGGGTCGGTGGAGAGTCCAAAGTTGGGCCTCGGGGTGGGCCGAAAGCAGGTTGGGCTCATGAGGGTGGGCCAAAAAGGAAAAAAAACATTAAAAAGAAAAAGGTCACTGTTCATCATGCTATAGTGCTAAAATATCATGTTAGGCAGGATTTGGGGGTGGGTTGCCGCCGACCCGACCCACCATGTAGACTCGCCCCTGGATGTGGTTGGTTCGGAGAAGGAGTGGTGGAGGAGGGGGTTTTGGCGAGTGCAAGGAGTAGATCCGAGCGTTGTCGGCGCGGATCCAACCCTAGTCGACGTAGATCTGGCCTTAGGTTGGCTGGGGGGGGGGATTGGGAGCATGTACGTGGTGAACGCATTCCGTGCGTGAGCGGAGTAGGGTGAGAATGGCTCGCGTGCATTTTGTTGTATTGCAAATGTAGTACCATTCATTGGCGAGCACACTATATTTCAGGAGGGGCAGAAACACATCATCACCGATGGACCCCAGATATGGGACATGCCATATATACCACACATGCACATAAAAAGATCCAATTCGAGAGACATGCGGCAGGACTAGCTGAATTCGCAACCAGTTCCTGTTGTATACTATCACTTATTCAGCTTGTATATGGGACTAGGAGGTTTCATGAAATATAGATGCACTTGAAACCTTTCTGTGACGTACAGGTGTATCAATTGATCCGGCAACGGTCAAATATGTCCATTCTGCTACTCTTGAGCATCGGTTCGTCGAGCTAATTGAGCAATGACGAGCTGCACTAACAAGGACGTAGCATGCGAGATCTAAGATCTTTTAGATACAAGGTCCCAGTGTGTGTGATTAGGAAGGGCAAGAGGGTGCTCTGCTCGAGACGCATGACATCATGACATGGTGGTGCCAACACTGCCGCCCTCCCATTATCAGCGCTCCCATTACCACCTTTTCCAGGTGGGGACGCGCCCCACCTCCGTTCTCTAGGTGCCTTGTCACTGTGGAGGAGGGAGTTGAGTGGCTTGTGTGCCTCCGGCGCGGGAGAGGGAGAGAGAGAGAGAGAGAGAGAGACAATTATTCTTTTTGTTGTGATATCGAGGTTGAAAAAGCAGTCATGTTCACAACATAGGTATTAAACTAATATACCGGGACAACATGTGTGTTTTCACCAAACACACATTTTAATTCTTTAGCAAACATTCACTTCCTAACACGCAAGTGGGCAGACTTCCCTTTTGTAACCTCTGCTCATGATAAGCCTACATCACACTTCAGAAGCAACATGGATACTAGAACACAAGAAGCACGAGAGTGCTATCTCACAAGAAAAGAGAGGGAGGAGCAGGATATGTACCTATTTCATGTGTATGTATGTGGTCATCTGCCCTTGTGTAGTACTAAAGTGTGGCGATGGGAGGTATCCGGACAGCGGATGAGGGTGAGGCAGACGAGATAAAATTGGTACGACTAAGATCACGTAGACAGCCATCGCAACCAATCTGTAGTGCACAGTACTACTCACCTGCAGAACTTGAAACAACTCCTGTCGGAGCCTGGGCACCTTATTCCAGTTCGCACAGTTGCAGGAAATCAAAGAGGCCAGCACTGCAGCTGCCTCGGCAATCATCAGTTTTGCATTGCATTAGATGAAAAAGAACATATCTAGAAATGTGTGAGATTCAGATTTATATGATACATTAGTCTGAATCTGTTCTTCATTATCCACCTCTTCCCTTGACAAAAGAAGTCCACATCTTCCCTGTAATAGTACTGCAACTATGATGCTACAAGAATTTTGTACATTTGGCTGGTGCATCAGAAAAAGAAAGCAGCTGCCATGTGACTGTTGGATGATATTGGGTGCAAGTACCACATCGTGGTCATGTTGGATGTTCGTTAGTCAGGATGTTTCATAGATTTGCCACTGTTGGTCGTTTATATGCACCTACTTATTTACCACAAGACAAGGTGCATAATTGTAGCACTTTTCCCTTGGAGTATTCCAAGGTTTAATAAAATAATACTAACTAAAGCAGCAATGGTTGTGTGTTGTGTGAATAACAAGGATTAGAAATAAGAATCACTAAAAAAGATTTTACAAGATAATTAAGGGTGTGTTTGGTTGGGTTGTGGCTGTGAAAAAAGCTGCTGTGGGTTGTGGGTTGTGAAAAAAGAAGTTGTGAGTTATGAGCTGTGAGAAAGCTAAAAGCCGTTTGGTAAAACAGCTGTGGCTTTTCGAAATTTACTAGCAGACCCTACTTATCATCATATATACCATCATATATACGTACATATATACATACAAATATATGTATAGTACATTTTATATTTATATATTTATTTATATTGTATATATAATATAACATATATACATATATATAAATAAATATATAAATATATATACGTATACATACATATACATATGAATAAAAATATACATATACATTTGAAATATATGTATAATATATTTTTTATTTATATATTTATTTATATCATATATATAATATAACATATATATACATGTATATAAATAAATAGATAAATATATATGTATACATACGTATACATAGAAATAAAAATATATATTTATACATATAAACATATATATTACATGTATATATACATATATACATATGTAGTAATTTCTTCAAAATTGTGAAAGCCAAAGTCAGAAAAAGCACCTCCACACCTGCTTTTAGAAATGAACTAGCAAAAAGTCGCTTTTGGCTTTGGCTTTTATTGACAACCAACCCCTTTAGTTAGGCTACTGGCTTTTTGAAAAGCCAAAGCCAGAAAAAGCCCAACCAAACACACCCTAAGGATTCTCTCCTTAGTATTGATTCACTACATGCAACTTCTAATTATTAATTTATATGATATACTTAATTATACAAGACATGGTGGTTTCGTTCACCTGGCCCTATCACAGCAGGGGCTATTACCTCCCCACTGGTTTCTTACTCTATATGATGATTTATAGCATAACCAGACTTCAAGGTACACTAGTATGATTCATGAGTAGTTGTGTCCATGCTCATTGTAATTTAGGCATATCACATAGACTTAATATATCAAGAGAGTATCATAAGACTGAGACTTTGCATAGCTAGATCCCCGCACCGAGACAAGAGAACATGAGACTACCTACTCATCCTTCCATTGAACATGGTGGAAGGATGAGGAATAGTGCATGGTTGCACGAGTGTCGGTCGGTGTAGTCATGTGCTGATCGGCACCACCTTTCTTCCGGTAGATCTGGTCGGTGTTCGCTGCCACTATCCACTATCTTGATACCCTAATTATGCAATATTTTCTCTTCATGATCATCGTCCCTTCCGTCGTTATTGTCTCCTTCTTTTATCCTCGAAAATTCTAACCTAGGAGGGCATTGACTGCGACTCATCGGATTGCTTCCTTCTAACTCTGATTGGGCTCTGTTATTCGACTTTCAACTGTGGTGCCGATCGGCACTAGGAGAATTCCGATCGGCACGGCCCAACAAATCTCTTGTTATCTTTCCTTTTCCAACTTTTATCCATAATTCCTCTGTTTTCCATCTATTTCCTATAATACGCACAGAAACAAGGCAAATACGAATATATGCCATAATTGGGGTTAAATGTTAGCTAAATCTTCAAATTAGGACGCAAAACATCCCTTGTTGACACTTAGATTAGGTACTTACAAACCACCAACGGTTGACACTTCAAATTAGGAGGCAAAAGGTATGATCAATTGAATTCAAAATTATTGTTTCCTAGGTTAAAATAGCGATGTCAAAATTTTACTAGTGGTACTAATACTAACTTAACTAGTTAGTAAGTCAAAAACACAACCGGTTCTTGTATCTCAATCATCCTTTTCATCCTAAGGTCCACATCCCGACTCCTTAGATTCCCATGTTTCTATTGGAAAGCATGACCGTGTGCCTGGCGGCTTGGCCAGCTCCAAGCATGGGGCGGTTGAGAACTGTGGCTGCTGGCACACTAAAGAAAAGTGCACAACTATAATGAGGGTCAAAGTATCTCTGTAGCACTGGAATGGTCTCCCACCACTACACAGCCATAGCTAAAAATGAATTGAAACAACAGCGGTGCAGGAGAGCAGCCACAAAAAAAAAAGGCGATAGTGACGTGCGATGATATCCCCTACCGCTACAAGGCAGCTGGAAAAATAAATAAATAAATAGATTTGGCGACCAGCCACCTGCGAGGTCACCAGATCTGCAGCACGATGCCGCCCCCACCTGTGAGGTGGTTGAATCCGTTTGTCACCATTCGCCATGGCAGCAACACACAGGCTGTCATGCATAGGCCGTCGTGCACACTCACGCGCCATGGCCATCATGCCCCTGACAGCTGCGCCTGCGGCGATACTATATATGCAAAGGCCATCACGCCTAGAAGAGAGAGAGAGAGAGAGAGAGAGAGTGATGATGATGACGATGATGATGATGATGATGAAGCGATAGAGTTAGGTAGGAGTAGGAGTAGGACTGACATGTTTTTGTTTTTGAGAAAGTGGCCTTGGTGGCCTTAGTGGCGAAAAAGCACAATCCCTATGGTCTCGCCTCATTGGTTGAGGGAATGATACATGGATCAATGATGTGGAAGTATTTTTTTAGAGGCTAACAAAATGTGTTATAGGCCTCTAAAAATTATCTCTCTCTCTTTCTTTCTCTCTCTCCCTCTCTCTCTCTCTTTCTTTCTCTCTCTCTCTCTCTCTAGTCTCTACTAAGCCAAAAGAGATAGATCCACCATTTCCCATCGCCCGTCCACGACCACTCGAGCTGCTCTACTCCACACCCTTCAATCTACGGTGGCGGTGGAATCCATTAGTTCAGGGGCAGCGGGATCTGCGCACGTGGCGGTGTGGGTCTCAATGACAAAGGCGATGCGGCACGGGGTCTGTGCTTGTGACCTTGACGGTGAGAGCGATGCAGCCTCATCCGACAATGGCTGCGGGACCGGTACGCCTTGTAGCTATGACATCCATGCATGAGAATGGCGGTGGGATCCATCTTCGCAGTGGTTGCTGCATCCGTGCGCTTAGAGGACACTGCCTCGACGTCAGCTATAGTAGAATCCATCCACAATGGCGGAATCCTATGCATTCGCCGGATATCGATGAAGCCCCGACTCCGATGTCCATCTCCGCCCAAATACGGTTACGGCCCCAGCCATGTTTAAGCAAGTCCAACCTCGAGCTAGAGCGCATGAGCGTTTAGAGCAAGGACCCATTGAGAGGGCGGGAATGCCTGCCTCTACCAAGGATGAGGCGTGGCCTCATCTTCCTCCCTCCTCTCGCTCCACCTCCCGTGCTCGTGTGACCTTTTGGGATCGCTAGGTTATCATTTGTCACCTCCGGGCATAGCGGAGCTCAAGGGGTTCGTGACTCATCAGCAGTGGGCCATGGTCCGGCGGGGCGGCGAGGGCGTCGTCGTGGCCGAGGGTAGCAGGATGGTGGTGGGGAGGCTCGGCAGCAGAGGTGGCTAGACCGGACTAGTTAGTGGCCCCGTATCATGATGACGGTGGCGGCGGTGGGTGTAGGCGGCGCGGGGAGGCGGTGATGCGCCGCCGGCCGTCAGGGGTGGCTGCAGGGGGTGGTCGGTGCATGGCAGCAGGCGGCTCCACGACCCAAGAGAGTCGCGATGGGTGGCGACCGGTGGGGGCAGGGGCAGTAGTAGCGGCCATCATCGAGGAAGAAGGAGATGCTCGTTGGGCTGTTGTCGTGGCCCGTGTGGTTAGGGTTTGGGGATGGGTCGAGGTTTGGTCATAACCCACATTTTCCATTTCTTTGTTAGGAATTATGCCTCCCCTTATATGGAGAGAGGAGTCTGTCATGTTTGGTGCCAGAATCACAAGTACCACATCCATGGCCCACCATTCAGATTGCATATCTTGAGATATCACATTAATAAGCACACATAGAGTGCAACAACATGTACAGATTGTTTTTACTCTAAAACAAGCATTCAATTTCAAGCACGTAACTAGGCCACCTTCCATTCACAATCTCTCTCGTAAACCCTGTACGCATTATATATACCAGCATCATACTTCAAAAGCAACACTCACGTAAAAGAGCACCAGCGTTGCCTGATGCCTCGCAAGACAAAAACTTGTGAGCACTTTTAGTTTGTAGCAATTGGAGGCATCGGGACAGAGGAAGGGAGTGGGGTGGCTCATCCAAAATGCGCAATATAGCCTCTTTCTTCTGTGGGATCCTACAAGTTGTACCAAATACTACATAGGAGAACTACCTCAGCTAGATGCCTTGCCTCAAACTTGTGCAGGCTGCTCCGGCCCCCAGCAATTCCACCGATGATGAGACTGATTGGAGGCGGCAGTTACCCATGATTCAGCTAGGCAGGTGCGCATATGTCTCACACGCATGGCCACATCGCCCGTCGATTAGTCGCAAGCCTTCTTCGAGTTTAGCCCACCACCACTGCCTCTTGTAACTCGACCTCTGAGTTCATTGTAAGGAAACTGGTGAAGTAGAAATGTGCTTTCTTCTGCTGAGATACGTACAGAGCTGTATTAGGATGACTGACAACTTTGTAATTTTTGGTTTTCTGGTAACCCTTGTTAAGATAATTAAGAAACGAAAATATTAATAAAAGAACAGTAGGGGCTGAATCCCTTCCCGTTTCATAAAAAAAATAGTATGAACGTGTGGGAACCACAGTAGCAGGACAGATAGTAGGGCGTCAAGTAACTGCGGTACAACAAGCATGCAAAGCCATGGGCAAACCAAGGATGCAGCTGCTTTGGAATTTCTCAATTCTATGGTCTTCATTTCCCAATATTTCGCAACCTGTGTAGCTGCCCACGCATTTGCGCGGCTGGATCTTTTGTTTCAGAAAGATCAATAAGAGGTTACCTGGATGGTATTCCCTGCTTGTGCTCCTGCAAACAATTTTAAGAATTAATTGTTCTATACGCAACAACCTGGATAAAATAATAGGTGCACAATTCCTTTCCATTTTGATTCAGTTAATGAGAATTTTTAAAAAGTTTCCATGTTTTTCATGTTTTCTTGAATATCCGAATAAGATAATAATTTTCTTACTCTAATAAATGATTTCTGAATAAAATAGAAACTTAGAAAGATATTTTTAATTTATGGGGCTTGCCTAGGCTTGCCACACTATTTAACAGTTCGTTTTTTGAACTATTTGTATCCTCAGCTCTTCTTTCAAGCAAGATGTCGTTTCTGATCTAAAAGTTGCTAATTAAGTCAAATTGTTGAAAGAAAAAAATATAGTGGAAGAATAATTGGGTTTACCTAGTACCATTATTTTTCCTATGTACTTCCGAAAGCTGAATCAAATTATTGTGATGGAGAAAAAAATGTTGGCTCTAATTAACTTGCGTCTTACGAATGAAACAGGTAAGTTGCATACTTGCTCCGGTGACGTCGATGATTACTTGAGCTCTGGAGACTCCACCAATTGTCCACGGTTTCCTCTTCAATCCTAGCCCATGCGCCCATATTGAAATCATTTTCTTTCTATTAAAAGCAAAACTCAAACGTGGCTGCTGAGGGCGATCCACGCAAGCTCTTAAATGGGTGACTGTGCATAACACTGTGACCTAGGGAGCTGTGGGTAAAATCCATATGGAGGGCTCCATCTCCAAACCTTGACGACCTGTGTTACAGAGCTGCCACGTTGTTGGAGGCTTGTCCAACGTGCAGTTGCTGCTTTGTTTCTTGTTCATTTATTTTTTTGTTTTTGCGAGGCACCGCTGCTGCCTTATTGTGTTGTCACCGTGAGTGTTGCTTCTGAAATATGATGGTGGTGTATGTTTATATATATATACTAGATGATACCTCGCGTGTTGCAGCAGAACTTGTAAAATGGTTATTTAATTAGCTTTTAATTTGTTGAAAGATTGAAACGAAAAAGTGATGGTCAATTGTTCTCATGTCATTCAGAGAAATAACTTTAGGTAGGAGACTTTTCCAATAGTATATATATATATATATATATATATATATATATATATATATATATATATATATATATATATTTTTGTCAATTGTGTTCCTCTTTTACCTAAGGCTACATTGGGTTTTAGGCTTGTACACAACATGTTCCAAAACATATATAGTTTTTATGAGTATATATGCATGAAGAAAAAGGGTAATTGTGATTATGCTAACTACTGAGGTTCCAAGCCTTGTGACATTGGTACTGATTGTAGATCGTTATATATCTCAATGAATTATCAGATTACCATGCCTAAAAACATTTTGCAAAGTAGACCTTCAATATCTTGACAATCAGATATATACCTTAACTATCCAAATTTACAACAAAGAAACTGAGAAGGTGCTGAACAAAACAAAATATTAAACATGTGGCATGCCTCCTTTCTTTGTGTAACCTTTTTTTAAAATACAGTAGGATGTCTTCTAATTCTACTTTGTATATTTGATCATAGAGAAAAAGTGAATGTATGATGGAAAGTGTAGTAAACAACTCTACACATCCTTTATGCATGTACAACAGCTTGGTACCTCCTTCTCAATACGCTACTTGTGAAGCTTTATATGTGAAATCACAAAAAAAAAAGTGGGAGAGATAGAGGGTGCCTTATACATAAGGTCACACTGAAAAACAAATACATAAAGAAGGTTTCTAGCCTTAGGTTGTTGACTACACGGCCATATATGCATGTGTTATTTGGAATAGTATTTAAATCTAAGCATCTAACATGTAGCTACCTCGACACGCATGGGATGATTCTCCCGGGGCGTCTATTGCCTGGTCCTGCTTTCCTGAACTCATCGCATTTTAAGGGCCTGGGGAAGGAAATAGCGTGTCTTGATTGCCATTCACTATATTGACAGTTTTCGAACGTAGGAAGCTGATATGAGATAGAGAACCGTAACTTGTCAAGAATTAAAATTCTGGCTTCAGTTAGCTAGCTGAACATTATTGCAAGGGGAAAGTGCGGGCGTGCTGGAGAGGTGGAGAGAAAACAATTATTGGCGTGAATTCTTGTGTGGGTGGTCTCTTAACTTTGCATTCCCTCCTCTCATTAGTTACTAATTGTAGTGAAGAACTAAATAAAGGTTCTAATGAAGTTGTAGGTGGGTGAAATGTACAGACGTGATGTGTAGAGTGATCTGATGGATGAAAAATTTCAGATGACGTGGCTCAATGAGAGTTGAGAGAAATAGAAGTTAAGACCTCATAGTGGGTTGCATCTTTTAAATATATGTAGATATATACACACACACACCACCACCATCATATTTCAGTATATATATATACACACACACCATCATCATATTTCAGTATATATATATACACACACACCACCATCATAATTCAGAAGCAACACTCACGGTGACAACACAATAAGGCAGCAGCGGTGCCTCGCAAAAACAAAAAAAACTTGTGCAGTACCCTTAGTGGATAGCAATGGGGGACATACGGAAACAACAAGCGATTGGAGTGGGGCATCTCGTCCAAAATGGCCACGAAGGGCTCTGCGTCCTATCGGTTCGTACAGACTGTAATGGGTACTACTAAGTAGAAGAGCCATGCGAACGCGTTGCCTTGCCTCAATCATCAGCAGACTGCTCTGGCCATTCCACAATTGTGTAAGCTTGGTCGACGCGGTCATGCATGCTTCGGCTAGGCTGTTGTCACTGACGCCCTCGCACATGTCCGCAACTCCGCATCACCCATGCAAGGCAAGATCCGCGGTGCAACTGGAAACAAAAAGGAGACGAACGAGGCACTCCAATTCATCACCAACCTGAACCAAAAGCTGGGATGATTGTCGCGTACACAGTCCAAGTATTGTTTGATTTATTATGCATTGTGTTCTAATTATCAATTAAAAAACCATTATATCTTCCTCTCCATTATGCATGGTCTGCATACATTATGTTGTCAAGCACCACATTTCACTACTAGGATTCGACCCTACAACATTGGGCGTTTTGGGCCTGCAAAACTCGGGCATTTTAGGTGCTACTATGCACATGTTATTGCAGGGTCGGACCAGTAATAGCCGCCAGGAATTCCCGCTATTATAGGAAACCCAACAATATCAGGCAGCATGACATTAGCTGCCCGATATTTGATGCAATACAATCAACAAGATATTTATGTTCTACATCAATTATTACAAAAATTAAAACATCCTGCAGATTAATGAATATTAGCAGGAAAACTGTACTAATGCCATACAGATATTAAAGTGAACACACTTTATTTATATACTGTTTATATTTGTAAACTTTCTATTAATTATTCTTGGTATATAGATTGTGCTAGAGACGAAATAAAGTGTGCCTAACATACTAGTAAAGTGTTCTATGGAGTATTTATCCTCTATTTTCGGTAACGTGCCTCTACAATGATTTTCTAGTTTCACCAGCGTTCCAAAGTGACGAAGAACTCCATAAGTGTACAGCTATGCTCTTCTTCAATTAGTTTTCGACAATCCTTTCAATACTAGACATGTCCGATGGACAAATTGGGGTCTGAAATGAACAGGCCTATAACAAATTTATATGCATTATCCAGTTTGCCAAAACTTTTGTAAACATAGTGGAAAACGTTAGAATTAAATATTGTAGCACGTTTTTAACACCGTAACAATAACATACTATAGCCACGGTTGGGGGGAGGGGGCTCTACAGCTGCGGTCAGTCCCAACCGTGGCTATGTTTTCGAGGCGACAGATGAAAATAGATCAACCGTGGCTTATCTCAATACTCATCATCTGCAAAAAGTTAGAATTTTTTCAAGACTTAGTTGAAGATATAATTTTTACTCTCAGTACAGGTTGCCGAATCAACGACCATCCAACGCTATCATTAAGGTCATTGACTCGTATGTCAACATGTTTAAAACATCCAGGGATGTGATCCATGCTACCACACTCATCTCACGTAGTCTGCTTTCATTGTCGAGCATGGATAGACCAATGAGACGGGAGAAAAATAGAGGGAATAAGGGGAGTAGAGGAAATTGGGGGTAGTAGAGAGAAGGAGAGAAAAAAGAGGAAAGAGCGGAGAATAGAGGGGAACAGAGGAGGAAATAAAGGAAAGGGGTGAAGTAGAGAGGAAAGGAGAAAAAACGAAAGAGAGGAGAAAATAGTGGTTTAGCCATGAAATAGAGAAATAGAGGGCGAAAGTAGGGAAAGAAAGGAAGAGAGGAGAAAATAGGGGAAATTTCCGGTAGCTACCATTTTATATAGCTACCATGCATGTAAAGGCAATAGTCATAGTATCTCAGTCAACAAAAACACCAGTCAATTCATCATAGGGCACATAACAAATATCCATGAATTGATCGCACTTTGATTGATCAAGCTCGGATTGAGGTACCCAACCTTCCAATCGGGTCTGCTGTATTTCTTCTTTTGATATGTTGAATTCAAGCAACAGAAAAAGCACAAGGCAATATATAACCTATATTTCAAAAAGTAGGAAATATGAAAAAGATGGATGGAGACACTTGCATGCATCACAAGGTTATGAAGGTCATATCCATTTCGCCGAGCCAAAACATAGTGTGGATATCATTAAAATATAGTCCAAGAGTCGTTGAACAGTCCTTTGGAAGCTTACAAGTGATCACATCCAATCCTTTTGTTGCCGCTATGTACCAGTCGTGCAGCTTCCGCATCTCCCACGGTAGGTTTGCAACATCTTTTTAGATACGAGGGGTTTGCTAAACATGAAATTTGAAAAATCCTCATTCCCGTCATGACCCTCAAATATGTCATCTTCTACTGTAGCAATTGATGAGGATCAATGATAGGTGTGATTGATTGCATGGGTCCCTTTCGCTCAAAGTATTTCGTGACATGTTCAGGTTGTGGCTTTGATTGATCTCCCCATCCCCCTCCCCCCTCCACCCGCCCGTAGGCGTAATATTCCTAGGAATTAGTGGAATAAACTCCTTCTGAAGAGGCTCGATAATCTGAGGCTCTTTATTCAAGGGGACATGTTGCCCTTCAGGCTCGACGAAGGGGACTATTTGTTGTTGAGGCTCTTCATAGCTGGATACTATGGCAGTTTTTTGCTGTGGGGGGTCTGCGAGTATAGGACTCATAATCACTAGCATCTGCTAGCAGGACTACAGGAGCAGCTCATACCACCACACCTAGGAGACCTTGCTGACCACAACGGTTAACAAAAAGATGGAGAGCCGACGCCCAATTTTGCGCAGTATTCATGGCTAGAGAAGCAGGACACACTATTTCATCTCTACAGACCTGTGACGCTTTGCATGGAGACCCGTTGTCACCAGCTACTCTCAACTTTCCTGACACGCCCCACTCTCACAGCACAGCATATATCCAGACCAATATTCAAACAGCTGTGAATCTGTCACTATCCCATTGTACTGTGGACTTTTATATATAGATAGAATGAGGATGCATGGGCGAATGGGCGAAGGTGTACCTGTGTCGTGCGGTATAGCTATCGACCAGATCCATGAAAGGAGAACCAATATGTTTGCTCTCGAATCATACCTGTAGGCCAATATATAGGAGCCATGGGCAGGATTTCGACCTTTAACAAAAAAAAAAACGTATGTGAAACATGTCTTGTTTGACAAAATGCTAACTGAGATACAGGTGCAGCAGTAAATTCGTAGCCAAGTTGAAGAAAATGCATCGTACATGAGACACCATGGAAAATATTGTTGTTAATCAATTACCATGGAATAGGTGCATTTTGCCAAAATTGATATATTTGTGAACAGAATTTAGTTGAACCATATATAGTCATTTCCATGGAAAAGAGTTATATTCAGATTACTTCTTCATACCATTCTCCCTCATCAAACATTATATGAATGTAAGAAAGGCATGTTCCTCAATTTCTTCTTACGATGGAAGGCATATGATATGAGTAGAGAAAGGGAGTGGAGCAGCGGATAGATGCAAAATAATGGCTACATGAACCATAAGTCCTGTTGCATTATTCAAGGCCTCACCAATAATTGTCATCAGAACATGAGCATCGTACTCAAGTCACACTAGTAGAAAACCGCACCGTAGCGGTGGGTATGGCCACCCGCCGCTACGAGTGCGCAGCTAAAAAGCAATGGTTGTAGCAGCGGGTATCCGGGATTAGGAAGCCAGCCACCGCTATAGTCGAAGTAGCCAAACAAAAAAAAGTGGGGCTTCATCGGGCCCACCTCACAACGCAGCCACTCCACCGGCGTCGCCAAAGCGCCGCCGCCGCCGCGTGGAGGGGACCCGGATCCGCTACCGCTGCCTGGACAGGGGCCGGATCCGCCCCACCCCCCCTCGCGCGCGTCGCACCATCCACGGCCCCACACCGTGGCGCCGCCGCCGCTGGAAAGGGGGCAGATTTGCGGCCCCCGCGCACCACGCCCGCTGAGCCGCCGAGCGACGGCCGGCGAGAAGAGGGGCGGAGGGCCGGTCGTCGGTGAGGGTAGGGGTGCCGGGAGGAGGAATGGCCACCGGCGAGGATAGGGAAGCGGGAGGAGGCGGTTGGTGGGGGCTGCGGCGGGGGGGGGGCTGAACCGAGGGAGGTGGAGGCGGCTGGCAAAGTGAGAGAGATGAGGAAGGTGTAGGGTTCTTTTTATTTGGTGCAAAGTAGGGTTTGGGGCACTGTGGGTTAGGCCCTTTTAGCGGCGAGCCGTAATTTGACCTCCCTCTAGCGGCTGGTGCAAAGTAACGGTAATTTTTAGCGGCGGATCACGATAACTAGCACCGTTACGCGATTTTCGCTGCTGCCACTACAGTACCGATTTGTGGTAGTGTCATACACTGTCAGGATCTGGCGTCGTTACTGCTAAATCTTCGTCGTGTGCCGTGCTTTGGTACACGGCAAAGGCTCCTTCGCCGTCAGGGCTTGCTGCCGTCGGCCCTTCGCTGTGGGCCAGCGGCACACGGCAACTTACAGTTTTCTAGTCTGGCAAGGTTTATTCAAAAGTACTTGAGGTCATCACTGTTGCAAAGATTTATAATGATATTTCCATTTAAGGAAGAGCTACATCTCAGCGGGCTCTACGACCAATCAAACCCGGACTAGGCGACTCAGATGAAGACCACAATGCACACGTCCAGCCCGCAGGTGGGCTTGTTGTTTAAGCGCACATGCAGCGGCCCACGCCCGTCTGCACTACCAACATCAGTGCGCACGCCCGTAGCAGAAGCTGCTACCGGGAGACATTATCCACCAGCCTGCCTAGCCGACACTGGAGAGCCCTAATGGCTACAAGAACATGATGCACTGTTTCATCCCTACAAACCTCTGCTCCATGCCATGGGGGCCGTTGTCACCAGCCACTCTCGAGTTTCCTGACACATCGCACTCCCACAGCCCAACATCAATATATCCAGACCGTACCGATGTACAGGCAGCTATATGCTTCTGCTAATTATCCCGTCGCATTGTGGACTTGTATGTATATACAGAAAAAGGTTGTATCGGTGGCGGTGTAGCTGTATTAAAGTCGTTGAATGTTGCACCTCCAAATCCTCTATCGTGAGGAATGGCTATGGATGAGATTAATACATGGAATAATGAATGGAAGGACATTTATCGAAACTGTACCCTGCTTGTATCGATCCACTGGTGTATTTAAAAAAATGACGACGTCAGAAAAAAGTTACACTAGTAACCTGACCAACTAAACTAGATGCACGATTTATTGTGTGTTACTAATAATGTTTATGGCATTTTTGTCCTTTGTCCAAGAGAGAGAAGGAACTCTTTTTCTTGATCAACAAATGGCAATACGAGATGTCAGTTCTTTGATATTCTCACAAGGGTCGCTAGGGCGGCAAAAGGAAGGAGAAACGCAAAAAATGAATGCAAAAGCAAACATCTAGCCTTACTCACATGGGCATATGCATGCATGAAAACTAATGACACGGTCAAGTGGTCATGGCGGCGGATCCGGACGGGAGGTCTCGCCAGCCATAGGGTACCACAGCAAGGGAGAAAACGCAACAAGCTGATCCTCTAAACACGTGTATAGCTTCATAGAGGGATGAGTGGCAATGTATATTGTTTTGTTTTTAGAAACTGAGACTCTTTGGAATTGTTAGTTCCTAGTAACAGCTGATGAGTGATGATTGATATAGTGTGGCTGATGAGATAGTGTAGTGGGAATGTATTCTTCATATATTAATGGAGGAACAAATGTCAGTATGAGCATATTGCATGAACCGCTTGTAGAGATGGGTAAATGTCGATGTCTAATAATCACCCAGATCTTTGACACGAAGAAGCTTTTTAGAGAAAAGACATGAAGAAGCTGAAGAAACATGTACATTATTTGTACATGAACCCTTGAAAGATCAACATTCGAAAGAGCAACATCCCAGCGGGCTCCATTATAACGCGAAGCTGGACATGTAGACGCAGATGAGCATGACGATGCGCGCTTCTCAGCAGCATCTGGGCTCGCCGTTATTGCACATGTACGCTTGGATAATCTCGCCCACGGCTGTCTGCGCGCAAACCTCCAGCAGTGTAGCTTCTGCCTGCAGACCTTGTCTACGAGGACAATGCATGAACACTATGGCACGGACGATCGATGGTTACGTGCAGATGACACACTATTTCGTCTATGCAAACCTTTTTCTGCTTGGCATCGGCACCCATTGTGACCAGCTACTCACGACTTTCCTGAGACATCACACTCCTATGACACAACATCAATATATCTAGATATCCAAACAGCTATGCCTATGTCGGTTATCCTGTTACACTAAGGACTTGTATATATAGAACGAATGAGGTGGTATCGGTGGAGATGTAGTTGTATTAAAGTCATTGAATGTTCCACCTCCAACTTCTATATCAAAGGCATGGCTATTGACAAGATCTAAATATCCTAATTATAGAACAATATATAGAAGCAATGGTTGGGTTTTCGACCATCACCAATACTACAGTCTGTGAAAGATGTTATTGACAGTCCTTATGACCTACTCCCTCCGTCCTGAATTACTTGTCATTTTAGACTTGGGCATATAAATTAAGGAGAAGTGAATAAGGTAGATACGTAGAAAACATGGAGGAGAGAGATAGAGATAGAGATAGAGATGAAGATTCAAATACAGATGTACTGTACTGGGAAGACCTAAAGGTGCATGGGGATGCAGTACGGTAAAGGTGCATTGGGAGGAGGAGAGAGATATCCCATACCAGTTTCGTAATAGTAGTGGATGTCTGACACCAAATTAACATCAAATATTTTCTTATTTTGGCTGCTTTCCAGGGTTCTAGTGTTGATTGCTTCTGTAGCAGGTTATCGATATCTAGTGTTTGTTACGTTACGTACATGTACTATTTTTTACGTTTATGTGGATAAATTTTGTGTACGCGTGCGCACACATCTTAATTCGTGTCATGGGCGTGGCGGCAGAGCTGGAGAAGCACAAGAAGAACAGCACGTCATGCACGATACCACGCCTGCCACGGGCTACCAGCAGGGGTTGCCAACCTTAATTTCCTGCAACATCAGTTAAGAAACCAGGGAGAAAACGCAACAACCTGACCCACTAAACACGTGCATACCTTCATGAGTTAATCTCTTGTAAAGACGACTCTTTGGAATTTTCAGTTCCTACTAATGATGAGTGATGATTGACATAGTGTGGGCAATGTTTTACCCGAGTAAGCACCGAGAGAAAAACAGGTGACTCAGACCAGCATAAGATCGGACCTGAAAGAGCTACATCACAGAGGGTTCTGCGATCATTGATACCTAGACTAGGTGACTCAGAACGAAACAACAATGTACATGGCCAACCCGCACGTGGAGTGGTTGTTTAGGCGCACATGTAGTGGAATGATCTTGCCCACTCCCTTCTGCACCACCAGCACGCGCACGACCGCAGCAGAAGCTTCCACCCACAGACCTTTGTCCACCAGCCTGACCTAGCCGACACTGCAGAGCCCTAATGGCTTCAAGAACATGATGCACCGTTTTGTCCGTACAAACCTCTTCTCCTTGCCATGGGGGCCGTTGTTACCGGTCACTCTCGACTTTCCTGACACATCGCACTCCCACAGCACAGCATCAATATATCCAAACCGATGTACAGCTATAAGCTTCAGCCAGTTATCCCATCGCATTGTGGACTTGAATATATAAACAGAATGTGGTTGTGTCGGTGGAGGTGTAGCTGTATTAAAGTTATTGAATGTTGCACCTCCAAATCCTATATCATGGTGAATGGCCATAGAGACAACAGTAAACAATGAATGAAGGACATTTATGTTTGCTCGAGATATGCTCTAACCGTATCTAAATAGGATGTTCATATTACTTGTATGAAGCATGGATCCGAATTGGAAAGTAACGGCAACCGTAAAGTTATGTTTAATCTAGTTGCAGTAGTTGGTAATTTGGAAACATTTATATGGGTATTTTTGTCTGATTTTTTCATAGTGGCGGTGTAGTGGTAATGATGGGCAGGATTTCAATCATTAACAATACAAAGTCTGTGAAAGACATCTTGTACAATAAACTGCAATTGATTCACTTCTGCAACAGTAAATTCACAACAAAGTCAGGGAAAATGCATTGTCCATGATACACCATGGAACATTTCTGGATAATTAAGTACAATGGAACAAGTGTATTTTACAATAACTTGATCTTTTTTTGAATGAAAATTATTTAATTTTATATTCAATATACAATTATGATCAGATTACTCCATGATACCTACCTCCCTCATCAAAATTATATGAACATAGACAACGGTTGTCCTTCAATTTCATCGAAAGTTTTACACAAAAAAAACTAGTGTGTAATTAGAGTTTCACAAATGAATTACAAAATGTACACAGTCTTCAATAATACAGTTCAATATAGGGCCACACCAGTTATTATCTTAAGAAATAGCAGAGATATTATGCATGGTGAAATGAAATAAATAAGCGTGGGTAGGTATGATAAAAGAATTTGTCTAGTATCAAGGAGTGAGTGCCCCGAGTAGGCATTCTCTATATATAAACCATTGTTTTCTGATATCAACACGTTTTATATGACTAGAAAATGTTAAAGAGCCATGGAGGAAATACTGACCGTCAACTTGCTACAATTAAAGGCGTACGTGACAGAAATTATTTACATTGTGGTATATGGGAGTGTGATGCATCCGGGTAATTAAATTAAAAGGCAGTTGAAGCAAGATCACTGCTGCCTGAACCGTGATTGGCCTGGCACTACTGCTTTTAACAACAATTGAGAAAAAAATCCTGGGTGTTCTTGCCATTATTACACTTATAGGACCCCCTTGATCAGAATGTTGTGAGGTTTCAAGGTAGCAGCAACTTGCTTGAGCAATCAGTTTCAATCTGCCACAATATTTTACTCAACAGTAATGATTAACTGCTCCTTTATCATCTTCCTGGCAGAATAAATATACTTACATGTATGAAACTCATAGAAAAAAGTCCAGCGTCTGCATGGAAAAAATTTCAGAAGAGAGTAGTGCTTGTTTAGAAATTTCTAGAAAGAATGTTGGCCACCATTGAGAACCGTCTCAACGGAAACAAAAATCTGCTGGATCATTTCCTACTTTATTCATCAAAAGAATATTCAATATACTTGTGACAGAAATTATTTCCTACTTTAACCATCGCGTCCAGCCTTAGAAGTTAAGAAACATCGTGTCCAGACGTCCCATCCACCCAGAATTTTCTGATTGTGCCCATTTATATTACAATATGCTGTCGGCAGCATCTAGTTAATAAATAAAAGGAGATAAAGTTTTCAACACAATGCCTTAGAAAAAAAAAGAGAAATAGTCTAAAAATTTTCAAAAAAAAAGCAAAACATCTGACCCTCAATTCCCCCACGAGATATCTGACAAAGGAAATATATCCCTCTATTGCCTCCCCGTCCAATCCTCAGGTAACCTCCTCGTCTAATCCTAATTATCGATCCCATATCCCACATACAACTTCCTCATCTTGATTAATAAACATACGCCTAGCGATGCTCTCGCGGCCGTATGCAACAAACCCCAGATCAACGCCAAGGCTGTATCGACCTCGTCCAACCATAAGGCAGCCAGAGTTGATCTCGTCGCCGTGCTGCTGACGTGAACGCTGAAGGCATGGAGTGTATAGGTGTCGGGGGCTTCAGGTGCATGATGGCCATGGGTACATATTTTTTGCTCCCCGGTGAAAGATACCCAGATCAGATCGTTGTCTTATGGTGATTGGCATCTGGCGACAATATCTACATGAACAAGCCATATCTCGAAGCCATCAGACGTTGCCGATACCGTTTACATGACCGTATGGAGTGTTCTGGAATTGCATGAATCAGGTCTCCCAGAGACAACAAGGACGTTATCATCCAAAATCACCCATTGCCGTTTTCAGCGTAAAGCAAGCTTCCATCAGAAGCGTAGATCATGCCAACAGGTAAGAGTTTGATCTAATCAGTTGCAAACTTATGTCAGTACTAATTTTCAACATTTGCTTGATCAACAACTTATCTTCATGTTTTGCGCATCTAATTACTACCGCAGGCCACCCTACTAGGCCAAACAAATGCCTCTTTCCACATCTCGGAGATATATACTTGATTCCATGTACGGCAGGTTCAGTTAATTTATTCCTCATGGTACAATTATTCACTTCACCAGCCATACCATGGACGGTTATAGCTGACCAAGTGGACCGGGCTAAAAGGGCCTCCCTAGGCCCGGTCTGAGCACGGCCCAGGCCCATTGGTAAACGGGCCATCCCAGCCCGCAGCCCTTTGAGGTGCTGAAACTCAACGCTCACCACAGGCACTACATCCCAGCGAGACTCCGCCAGTGCCGTCGTGGGCTGCTTGCTGCAGACTCTTTTTTTAAGAAGAACAAGAAAACTGGAGGGCGAGCCCCTACAGCACTTTATTTAACAAGCAACGGAAAAGTTTATGTACAGATACAGAGAAAAGAAAAAAAGAAACAAAACAGCTGAAGGGAACAGGTCCTAGTTTAGTCCATCTATCCAGTCTTGCAGCCTTGGTTTATGTTTTTCCTTGCTGCAGACTCTAATGGCATTCTCCTGTATGTAGTCGAGCATGAAAAAAAAATGTTGCTCACAGAGAACCACACCGATGCGGAAGAGTCCCTGCTGTCACTAGAGAATCATGAGCTGAATTGGCGGCGAGGACATAATCCTACACAGGCAAGATCGACAGGGCAGACAATTAGTAGCATAGTTGCATGCAGTTGACACTGAGCTACACCATGCTGAACATTGAAGTACCATCTGTGGTTCATTTGTAGTTCCACGGACACGTCATTGTTGCAAGGTGTGGTGCCAAATATTGAAGTACCACCTTCCTATCTACTTCCTCTTCTCCACAAAAATGTGTTCATATTAACTAAATTACTTCTGAGTAATGCATGTGGCAGGCAGCCTGATATATATGGTCGATGATGAATTATGGAAGTTATAAAAGTGTATCTGCCCTCATATGATTGCTTCATCTTCTCCAGTTTTTTTCCGTATGCAGTTATCTGTTTTCACCAATTAACAAAAGGTAACCAGAGAGAATTTGCTAGGACAGTATTCTAGCTTACAGATTAGCATACTGCAGGTAATGGTTATAGTCAGTATGATTGCAGGGCTATTCTTTATTTAAAATATAGCAAAAATTTTGTCAATGCAATGAAAGGAAACCTTCTTCTATATTTACTACATTTTGTACAGTTTTACAAAAAAATTGCTAAGTCACCTGACACATAGTTTTCACTTTTAAATGTAAAGAAATATAATATTATGCTACAAATGATCATATTCGAAGAGCAGATACACGATGCTCAAGGCACAGTAATGAAAATATATACCACTACCTGTCAGGAATATATATTTATCATTATTTGCATCCAAATAGATTAGTTAAATATAAATTCTTCAGTATTGACATTCTTGTTGTCATAATTAAATATAATTTTCAATAGGATATTAATATTGGGAATATAAATTTTTAAATATATTGTGGACAAATAGAATAGTCATGCTCTTCCATTTTGTTTTTTGTGACAATTAAATTTACTTTTTCGAATTGCTTAGTAATAGTATCACTATTTTGTTTCCTTTAGGAAAGCAACAAGGTTATTGAGTAGTGACCTTCAATGCTCATATAGTTACTCCTTAAAAACATCTCAACAGAGGGAACCTGAACATGGTACGTAGCAAAAAGCTAAATGTCGTAACATTTCATTCTATTGTAGGGAAGTCAGTAATTTTTCTTCATTACATAGGAGATTTATATTTCCATAATGTTTTAATATTTCTACTATAACCATTATGTGCTTACATTCACATTATGGGTCCATCTTTCAGTTGTAGTCACAAAACATCCTGAATGATATTATATTGTTCAATAATACATTTTTGTTCAAAAAAAGTGTTTCTATCTAGTCTATGCAAGATGTTTTTACCAGTAATGAAGGATGTTTATTGGAGTACCCAGGGTACTATTGAAGAACAAATGATTTACAAGAGAGGGTCATTGAATGAAATCACAAGAATGCACTACGATGCACTACGGTGAAATTTAAACAGAGGTTTGCGCATATTGATGCTTCATATGTTCCACAATTGTTTTGAGGAAAATCTTCCAAACTGTTATTGTGCATAATTTTTTCATTGTGAACAGCTTATTTTTGTGATTAATTCTATATTATTTGCAATAAGAATTTGAAACTATATACTTTCAGTTGTACATTATTTTATAATGCGAAAATTTGTTGTGGCACACTCCAAAAACATGGTTTCGGATACAACACACCACAAAAGTAGAAATTAGGTGAGACACACTACAAACTTATGGATATTAGCTGCAAGAAAACTTCCCCTTTTATAATTGTTCCCTACAGACAAGATGAGACAAATGCATGCATCTATATAATTAATGATATATATGGGTTAACTGGAATATTGGAAAGATACTATTAAAATATAAATTTCCATTTATGATATATGACATGGTGATAGTACTTCCTTACATAACTGGACCCAAATATCTGATAATTGAAGTACTGTTTTAATAGTTTCAAATTGCGTAGCTGCAAAAAAGTGATTCCATCGAATTGACTAAGAACAGCTTTATTGTAACATTACAGTGGGTCTCAAATTTTCAAGGCTTCTCACTGCACAAGATGAAATGGAAGAAACAAGCATCCATTATGCTATTCATAATATTAAATGATGTTAATAGAGTTACAATAAGTTTAAAATAGAATCAAGTGCAATAAACTAATCATTAACAACTAGAGCGAGAACAAGTAAATTAAAGTTGAGTTTTGGCTGGTACAACCACTCTATTGTCAACTTCTAATAAATGTGATTGACCCAATTCTGGATCATCTTCTGAAATCATATAACTGTCAAAAGTGAGTGACTGTTCATCGGAACTGTTATAGTCCGAACATGCCTCTTCTCGGTGTGGTGGAGCGATATACGAAAAATAGATGCTAAGCATGCAATGTCCGATAAAGGGGCTTCAGTAGTGAATCTATCGGCACCACAGCAGTGGCCCAAAAATGCATTTTTCCTTTGAATTACTCATTGAATGGAATTTCGCACGTGAAACTTTTCTAGTAGAAATTCACCTTTCTCTTCCTGCAAGCATAAATATCCAGCATCCCGAGATCGGACTCGAGGGATGGTAAGACCCGAGCGGTATAAGCCTGCGAGGCCCCGAAAGGGGTTATTTTTCCTTTACGGAAATAAGAGTTGATTCCCTTGCTTGTAGTTTTGATCGTGTATTGATTGGGAGAATACAAATAACTATGCATCAGTTGTGGTGATCCGTATTATAATGTAATGTGGCCATACTGACACAAGTCAACTGATATTTATTACTAATATTTCGTCAGATGACTAAATGGATATAGGAATTTGGGGAAGCAGGTACAGAATAACATTTTGTAATTTATCATTATTATTTAATTAGATACCAGATAAATTGGAAAACATAAATAAAAAATTTACTGTACAAAAATTACTTTGTGGCAATTTGCCAATTTGTTAGTACTAAAGATTTATATGTTCCAAAACTAAGTGGAAATAATAAATATATTTATCACTTAATTGCATGGATGCTAATGCAACTCCAAACATGATATAGGATATCCAGCCCGTGCAACTGCATGAGCAACTTGGCTAGTTATATATACAACGAATACTATAGTATGATAACCTTACTACCTACACCACCAGAGATAATCTCAACTTTATGTCATGGGAATAAGATGCATCGGCCGAAGAAAACGGAGACATTAAGCAAAAAATTTGTGCATCACAAGGAGCCACTGTCATCGAGCCACTCATAAAATGGTAGCGCAAGTGATATTTCTCTTTGATCATTTGTTATGCTCGAGGGTCTGAGTTCTGGAAGAGCTCAAGTGCAAGATCCTAGATAATTCCACAGCATCTGCTGAACCAAAATAGATTCCAGTAACACTTGGATCAGGTTCTACTTTTTGCATTTGAAGAATTAGTGATCATCTAATCTCGCTGTCTCTCTCTTTCTTTATGCTTAAAGATTTGATCGAAATTGTTTCATGTTTGTATTGATCCACTTGTGGATTAAAAATGGACAACGCCACAAATCAGTTACACCTGTACCCTGACCAACTAAACTAGATGCACAATTTATTGGGTGTTACTAATTCAGTTTTATGGCACTTTGTCCTTTGTCAAAGAGAGAGAAGGGACTCATTTCCATGATCAACAAATGGTAATAAGATGTCGATTCTTTGATATTTCCACAAGGGTCGCTTTGGGAAAAAAAAAGAAAAATGCAAAAAGCGCAATGGATAAGGGCATGTACAATGATCTAGATGGCTACTGTCTATTATATAGTGGCACGTCATTTTCAAATAAACTGTATGCTTTCTATAAGAGACCTTACTCTCTTCAATTTTTGCATCCACGTAATAGCTTATATATTTACTAATTGGAGGCTCCTTTTGAGGCGTCCACATTAATCGGAGAAAATCCAAGAAATTCTTACAAAAAAGGAAAACATCCGGCCATCGATTTGGTACAATCATATCATCCACACTAAAAGATTCAATTCACCCATTTCTGCCATCAAAAATAAACCTCCACAATATCCCCTCAGATTCACAATGGTAACTAAAAAAGATTTATGTTATTGTCCTCCCTCAACGTTTCTCACGTACGGTAACCCTAGCTAGCGCCGCCACCAATCAACAGGCTACCAATCTATTCGCTGCTCTGAGGCGATTGTGAACTCTAGCTATGTGCTCTGGCAGTTCGGAGGCCATTGCAGATCGTTTTCATGGGCTGTGAAGTCGTCCCTCAGGGATGCCTGCGGTCAACCACATACTGGCAGATCGTTTTCACATCATGGATCGGTTTCCATGTGCTCAGGTGGTGACTTCATGGTTCATAGCTACTATGAACTGCGACCATTGCTAGCTTCGCGTACGCCCAGTAGAAACTCGCAAATCACAAGAAGATGTGGGAATCAAGAGAAGAAGAAAAAAAACAAAACAGCGATTCTGACGTGGATCTAGAGCTCCTGACCACAGTATATAACTGAAAAAGACATGGAAGGTCTCATGATGATGTGATTCAGGCATCTGGCAAGGTACTAGCTTGCAGGTAACCTTTGGTTAATATATATGACTACAGGGGCTGCAGGGCGATGCCTCCAACGGGTACCTTCGGTAGAGTGCACCCAATAAGTATAGGATGTAATAAATTCTCTTGGGCATTTTTTTATCTTAATTCTCTTGGGCATATAGTAGACTAAAACATGTATAGTTATGGTACAAAAATGGTGTAATAGCCAACTTGGTCCTTTAACTATGGATTAAATCTCAGTTTAGTCCTTCAACTTTCAAAACGTCCAGTTTAATCCCTGAACTTTGGTTGAAAGGGTCAATTTTGTCCCTGGTCCGATGTGTCATCCACATCTGCACGTGGGTTCCCTTCTTGCACACATGCACTTTGATGACCCGTGCCGCTGTGCGTGGCCGTCTGCATGCACACCTCCAGCAGTAGCTTGGGCCTGCCGACCTTGTCTTCGAGGATGATGCACGCACACAACGGCACGGAACATTGATGGCTACATTTGTGGTGTCCATTGTGACCAGCTACTCTCGACTTTCCTGACACATCACACTCCCACGACACAACATCAATACATCCCAGATATGCAAACAGCTCTGCTTCTATTGGTCATCCTGTCGCAGTGTGGACTTGTATATATGGACGCATTGAGATTGTATCAGCAGAGGTGTAGCTGCATTAAAGTTATTGAAACATGTATTGTATGACACAATGCCCATGGATTCATCACTGGTTCAACAGTAAATTTACTGCCAAGTATGGAGGGAGCTTTGTGCATTATACACCATGAAACCTTTTCCCGATAAGCAACTACAATGGTACAGGTGGATTTTTCCAAAACGTGATATTTTGAACTAAACGTTTTTTTAGCACAGAATTTCTATTGAAAACAACTGTGGTTAGAGTCTTCAATTTCTTCTTGACTTTGGGACAAGTAAAACTAGAACTAGCTTAAGGTTGACATAGCTAACTTGACATTTCCACGCACTATGAAGACATTTTTTTTTTGGTAATAAAATGAAGTTGGTGGATAAGAATTTGCCAAAAAAAAAGAGCTATGGTTCAGAAAAGCAAACAACAAGTGATACATGAGGTTATTTCTAAGGCCTATGTTATGCTAAACAACTGATCATGTTTGGAGACACGATGTAGTGGATCGTAGTTCTTCATTCATTTTGTCAAGTGCGAACATGCTTATCTTGTGCACGATGAAGCAAAGCTTGACACGTAAACACAGATTAGAACGGTGATCCACACCGTTCAGCAGCACACCCACTGTCAGTCTGCACGCAAACCTCCAGCAGTAGTTTCTGCCTGCCAACCTTGTCTATGAGGAAGATGCATGGACACTACTGCATAGATGATCGATGGTTACATGCAGAGGACACACTATTTCGTCTCTGCAAACCTCTTCTTCCTGGCATCGGCACCCATTGTAACCACTCATGACTTTCCTGACACATCACAGTCCCATGAATATATCTAGATATGCAAACAGCTATGCTTATGCCGGTTATCCTGTCACACTATGGACTTGTATATATAGACCGAATGAGGTGGTATCAGTGGAGGTGTGGTATTCAAGTCATTGAATGTTCCATCTCCAACTCCTATATAAAAGGCATGGCTATTGACAAGATCTAAATATCCTAACTATAGACCAATATATAGAAGCAATGGACAGGATTTTACTGTCAACTTCTTGCAAGGAATTTATAAAATGAGTCGACCAACATAGTAGTAGGACTTTAAACAAATCATTCCAGTAGTGTGGGTGTAAATAATCATGCAAGTTCATTTTGGGCCAAAACATGAAACTATATGAAGAAAAGATCAGATACCGGAAATTGTCCAAGAGATGGTGTGCTAAACAAATATTAAAGCCCAATTTTCCATAGAAAATAAATATGAAATCAATCAGAAAAAGGGGTCAACTTGATTTTTTTTTTTTGCTGGTTTACATGGTGAAATTTTGTTTTCAGCAAAGAGCCTGAAGAATAGGGAACCTGCTCTGCACACCCCCCCGGCCCCCAGGGTACGAACATCCACATGCTTTAATTTTGCGACAATTGTGTGGTTGACCTTATTTATTTTAGATTTCAATTGCACGATTGACTTCGTTTTTCACACTTTGTATGATTGATCCTATTTCTTCAGAATGAAGTTGCCGTTTGACCCTGGTTTGTGACATTTGTTAGTTTGAGCTGATTATTTGAATTAGCAACAATAAAAAACACATTTGGATAACTCAACAGGTAAATCATGGATGAAATTACCCTTTCCTTCATCTGAGCTCATCTCTTCCATGCGTATTCCTCAATCCCTAATCCTAGGGAGCAGCGCCGAGCTCAGCAGCTGCGTGACGGCTAGGGGACCGCAGACCTGAGAGGCTGAGCAAGGCAAGGCATTGGGCGGGCGGCCTAGGCGTGACCCGTCAGGTCGAGCGGGGCAGACGTGCGTGAAAAGCCACATGACCAGGGCGCGAGGGTGTCGGGCGGGCCAGCTGGGCGCCAAGGCATTAGGCATATCGTCGTGGGCGCGATCCCGTCGGGTCGGGCAGGGAGAACGCAAACCGATCTGGGCGCAGCAAGCTGCGTCAGAGGCGTATGCCGACCTAGGCACGGCGATTTGCAACAGTTTGCTAGTCACCCGGTTTCTCTCCAATTCGTGGCCGTCCTCGTTTCTCTTTGATTGTCATCTTCCTCTTTAAATATCAAAATATTTAAAAATTAAATTTGCAGTTAAACCTTGTTCAATGTGTTTTTTGAAATATTGTAATAATCTTCATGTGGACAATACTGAAATTTTGGTGTTTCAATTAGAGTTAGTCATGCAGTTTACATGACAAAAAAGGGTTAACTATACAAAGGGTAAATATGTTTTTTTACCGTGGACTTAACCCTGTTAAAAGGTAATAGCAGAATAGGGCAATCAGATTCAAGGATCTGAAAAAATTGGCTCAATCAAGCAAGTGTGAAAAATGAGGTCCATTGTGCAATTGAACCAAAAATAGGGTCAACCACACAATTGTGCTTTTCTATTTCTGCCTGGATTTGGATTTGAAGATCAATTGGATCCTTTCTATCATATGCCAAAGAATCAAACGATTTGAGAGCATGTACGTGTATTCAGGCCAGTTTTTCTGAACAAAGTTTGTACCACTACCTAACTAGGCCGGAAGATGAAGTAGAGTTATGTCGATGGGCAAACACTTGATCTTATCTCCAAGGAACAACTACGGACGTCCGAACGCATATCTTGTTGTGGCTAGGATCACATGACAAATCGCTATCTAAAAAGTTCAAACTTTTAGAAGGTCTACTAGAATCTGCTGAGAAGTACTATCCGGCATTGCATTCTCACGGGAATTAGCTCATAAAGTCATAATAGGCTGATCATCAGATCAGGACGAACTGGCCTGCAGACTCGCAGATGCAGCCCCATACACTTGGCCGGTATACACGTCAACACGATCGAGGAGTTAAGATGCAGCCCAATTCCTGCGCCTCAACCGTCACGGCCCTGGCCCGTGCCGCTGGCCCGCACGTATGCCGGGGGAGAGAGAAGGGCGGAGAGAGAGGGAGAGAGAAGAGTTGCCAGGGAGGGAAAGACTAATGAAAAAGATAGAGGGAGAAAGCACACATTTCGTGTGCATTTGTGAAGGGGGAAGCTGTGCATCGATGATGTGGCATGCTATTTTTAGAGATGGTCCTAGTTATTTTCTGCAGCTAAAAACCGATTTTTAGAGAAAGGATAATAGAATCAGCCGCTGCTGGCTCTTTAGGATGTTGTACGCCAGTTTGAGCAGGCTACTAGTTTTTATTTTATCAAATATTGAGTATTAATTTTTCTTTTTGAGCGAAAAATATTGAGTACTATTAAATGCTGCATGTCCATTGGTTGCTTGGCTTTTGCACCCACTCAATGGGGGCTCGATGCGCCTCCCTTGCGCGAGGATGTGCCTCGTCTCGCCGCCTCGTCTCGCCCACCCTCTGGCCCACCAAGCCGGAAGGGCGCTCTTCCACGCCGAAAGAACGAGCGCGCTTCCGAGACAAGCTTGACGGAGCCTGACTTTTCAGCGTGACCCATGCTACGCGTAGAGAAAAAACTACCGCTAAAAAGTTTTGAACATTCTTTGGAAAATAATATTTCATCCATAGAAATCAATTAGAAGCATAGGAAATCAAGAAAATTTTTTCATGTGTTCCACAAATTGTTCTAGAACAATATCTGTTTGTTCTGGAACAAATCCAATATTTCCATAACATATCTACTTTTTTATGAAAAAAATCTGGGAACAAAGTCCATTTATTCGTTGATGAAAAAAATAAAACAAATAAAAATATATTTATTCTAAAACATTGTTTCAGGGCAAATCTAATTTTTTGTTGAAAAGATGAATAAAACTCATAACAAAATCCACTTGTTGCGGAATATTGTTTCATAACAAAATCCATTTGTTACGGAACATTGTCTCAGAGCAAAATATGTTTTTTTTCTGGAACAAATCCAATAGTTTGAAAACATATATGAAAAAATATGAAAAAAAACTGGGAACAAAATCCATTTGTTCCGAACATGTTCTGGAACAAATTTATTTTGTTCCAAAAAATCCAATTGTTATCAAAAAGATATTTTAAAATATTATAGAAGACATAGAACAAATTCAATTTGTTTCGAACAATGTTCAAGAACAAATTGATTTTTTATTCTGGAACACTATTGATAATGATGAAGAAAACTTCAAAACAAAGTCTATTTGTTCCGGACATTGTTCGAGAGCAATGTTTCCAGAGCAAATATATTTTTCATGGAAAACAATAAAAATCTAGAAACAAAATCTGTTTGTTCAGGAACAATTCTTGAACAAGTTTGTTTTGTTACAGAAGCTTGCTCCGAAACAATCTATTTTGTTCCATAACATTTATTTTTATTCTGGAATAAATGAGATTTGTTCAGAAGAAAATTTATTTCTTCTGGAACAAGTTGGTATATTTTTCAGAATAAATTTCATGATTTTTAAAATAGGATGAAAACAACAAAAACAAATTTGTTTGTTTCTGAGCATTGTTGCAGAACAAATCTATTTTTTTATAAAAAATGATTAAAAAACTAGAAGAATAAAATTTGTTCCGGAACATCATTTCAGAACAAATATCGTAAAAAATTATTGTTCTAAAACAAACTTAATATACCGTGGAACAAAATTAGATATTCAGCCGAACAAAATCATTATTCATTAAAAAGCTAAGATATTATTTGTTTTAGAAACAGGAGTCGTTGGATGGTCTTCTTCCTACACTGGGTTCGCGCTTGGCAGGGAGGAAGAGGATCTAGAGGCTAATCCTGTTGAGGGAGGGAGGGAGGGATGCCGCCGGGTCAGTTTGATGCGTCGTCGTTGACGGCTATCATGGTTTCAATGACATACACCAACGGTCCATCGTAGAGCAAATTTCAGCCTTTCCGGTTAAATGGGCCAACATGAATCAAAACTAGGGTGACGACAGTAGAAAAATAAGGCCCAATTGATAACGTGGTCACTTTAAAAATATAGATTGGAAAGATTTAAAGGGTCTGTTGGATCAAACGACCTTTTTAGATGACGTTTTGCTTTAGATAATAGCTAAAATCAGAAAATACCTACTCAGGATTTGCTAGACTGTTGGAGATGCTCTAATCAAATCAAAACTATATGGTAAATTTGCAAAAGGGGTATTTTCGCCTTTATCCAAGTAAGTTAACATGATTAGAGGACTTGACCAATCTTGTGGTACATATAAGTTGTTCAGACGGTGAATTTGCAAAATCTGAAAAACAACGGCAATTGGAGTGAAAAATGATGGTTGTTATGCAATTGGTTGGGCCAACCAACAAATGCTCTGTAGGTCACGGGGGCGTCCCACTGCATATCTTGTTGTGGCTTGAATCACTTGACAAATCGTAATCTCAAAGATTAGAACTTTCAGATGGTCTACTAGAATCTGCTGAGAACTATCGGGACGTTGGATAACTCACGGGCAGTAGCCAGTAGCTCGTAAAGTCGTAATACGCGGATGATCAGAAGGAACTGGCCGGCATGCACGCGGTTGATCGCGGTGGTGCATGCAAACTAACCTCGATGCCATGCCACGCATGTCGCCGCCTAATCCACTTTGATCCAGTCATCACACTCTCGGGCGGATAAAGAGCCTGATCTACGCGCACCGCAGTTATCGGCGCATCCTCGTCAGCTGCTTGTTGGCGTGCGGCCTGATCTCTCTCTCTCTCTCTCTATATATATATATATATGCATCAGCTCGATCGATCTCTACTCTATCCCCTTCATCGATTAATCAGTGCTTGACTTGATCGATCGAGCAGGTGAGGAGGAAGTAATTAAGATGGCCGGTGGATTCGCGGTGTCCAACAAGCAGGTCGGCGAGGAGGGGCACCGTCAGTTCAACGGCAAGATCACCTGGTACGTGTGGATCTGCGGCGTGATCGCTGCCACGAGCGGTCTCATGTTCGGCTACGACATCGGCATTTCCGGCGGCGTGACGGCCATGGACGACTTCCTGGTGCGCTTCTTCCCGTCCGTGTACGCGCGGAAGCACCGCGCCAAGGAGAACAACTACTGCAAGTTCGACGACCAGCGGCTGCAGCTCTTCACCTCGTCGCTGTACCTGGCGGCGCTGTGCGCCAGCTTCGTGGCGTCGCGGACCTGCACGCGGCTGGGCCGCAAGCGCACCATGCAGGCCGCCTCCGTCTTCTTCCTGGGCGGCAGCGCCCTGTGCGCGCTGGCCCCGAGCCTGCCCGCGCTCATCGTGGGCCGCGTGCTGCTGGGCGCCGGCGTGGGCTTCGGCAACCAGGCCGCGCCGCTCTTCCTCCCGGAGATCGCGCCGGCCCACGTGCGCGGCGCGCTCAACATCCTCTTCCAGCTCAACGTGACGCTGGGCATCCTGGTGGCCAGCGTGGTCAACTACTTCGCCTCCGCCGTGCACCCGCTCGGCTGGCGCTACGCGCTGGGCGGCGCCGGGGCGCCCGCCGCCGTGCTCTTCCTCGGCTCGCTCGCCATCACCGAGACGCCCACCTCGCTCGTGGAGCGGGGCCGCGCCGAGGCGGGCCGGGCCACGCTCGAGCGCATCCGCGGCACCCGCCACGTGGACGCCGAGTTCGACGAGATCCGGGCCGCGTGCCACCGGGCCGCCGAGCTCAACCGCCAGGAGAGGCCCTACCGGAGGCTGGCCCGGCCCGAGAGCCGCCCGCCGCTGGTCATCGCCGTCGCCATGCAGGTGTTCCAGCAGTTCACGGGGATCAACGCCATCATGTTCTACTGTGGTGCCGATCGGCACTAGGAGAATTCCGATCGGCACGGCCCAACAAATCTCTTGTTATCTTTCCTTTTCCAACTTTTATCCATAATTCCTCTGTTTTCCATCTATTTCCTATAATACGCACGTGAAACAAGGCAAATACGAATATATGCCATAATTGGGGTTAAATGTTAGCTAAATCTTCAAATTAGGACGCAAAACATCCCTTGTTGACACTTAGATTAGGTACTTACAAACCACCAACGGTTGACACTTCAAATTAGGAGGCAAAAGGTATGATCAATTGAATTCAAAATTATTGTTTCCTAGGTTAAAATAGCGATGTCAAAATTTTACTAGTGGTACTAATACTAACTTAACTAGTTAGTAAGTCAAAAACACAACCGGTTCTTGTATCTCAATCATCCTTTTCATCCTAAGGTCCACATCCCGACTCCTTAGATTCCCATGTTTCTATTGGAAAGCATGACCGTGTGCACTAGCGGCTTGGCCAGCTCCAAGCATGGGGCGGTTGAGAACTGTGGCTGCTGGCACACTAAAGAAAAGTGCACAACTATAATGAGGGTCAAAGTATCTCTGTAGCACTGGAATGGTCTCCCACCACTACACAGCCATAGCTAAAAATGAATTGAAACAACAGCGGTGCAGGAGAGCAGCCACAAAAAAAAAAGGCGATAGTGACGTGCGATGATATCCCCTACCGCTACAAGGCAGCTGGAAAAATAAATAAATAAATAGATTTGGCGACCAGCCACCTGCGAGGTCACCAGATCTGCAGCACGATGCCGCCCCCACCTGTGAGGTGGTTGAATCCGTTTGTCACCATTCGCCATGGCAGCAACACACAGGCTGTCATGCATAGGCCGTCGTGCACACTCACGCGCCATGGCCATCATGCCCCTGACAGCTGCGCCTGCGGCGATACTATATATGCAAAGGCCATCACGCCTAGAAGAGAGAGAGAGAGAGAGAGAGAGAGTGATGATGATGACGATGATGATGATGATGATGAAGCGATAGAGTTAGGTAGGAGTAGGAGTAGGACTGACATGTTTTTGTTTTTGAGAAAGTGGCCTTGGTGGCCTTAGTGGCGAAAAAGCACAATCCCTATGGTCTCGCCTCATTGGTTGAGGGAATGATACATGGATCAATGATGTGGAAGTATTTTTTTAGAGGCTAACAAAATGTGTTATAGGCCTCTAAAAATTATCTCTCTCTCTTTCTTTCTCTCTCTCCCTCTCTCTCTCTCTTTCTTTCTCTCTCTCTCTCTCTCTAGTCTCTACTAAGCCAAAAGAGATAGATCCACCATTTCCCATCGCCCGTCCACGACCACTCGAGCTGCTCTACTCCACACCCTTCAATCTACGGTGGCGGTGGAATCCATTAGTTCAGGGGCAGCGGGATCTGCGCACGTGGCGGTGTGGGTCTCAATGACAAAGGCGATGCGGCACGGGGTCTGTGCTTGTGACCTTGACGGTGAGAGCGATGCAGCCTCATCCGACAATGGCTGCGGGACCGGTACGCCTTGTAGCTATGACATCCATGCATGAGAATGGCGGTGGGATCCATCTTCGCAGTGGTTGCTGCATCCGTGCGCTTAGAGGACACTGCCTCGACGTCAGCTATAGTAGAATCCATCCACAATGGCGGAATCCTATGCATTCGCCGGATATCGATGAAGCCCCGACTCCGATGTCCATCTCCGCCCAAATACGGTTACGGCCCCAGCCATGTTTAAGCAAGTCCAACCTCGAGCTAGAGCGCATGAGCGTTTAGAGCAAGGACCCATTGAGAGGGCGGGAATGCCTGCCTCTACCAAGGATGAGGCGTGGCCTCATCTTCCTCCCTCCTCTCGCTCCACCTCCCGTGCTCGTGTGACCTTTTGGGATCGCTAGGTTATCATTTGTCACCTCTGGGCATAGCGGAGCTCAAGGGGTTCGTGACTCATCAGCAGTGGGCCATGGTCCGGCGGGCGGCGAGGGCGTCGTCGTGGCCGAGGGTAGCAGGATGGTGGTGGGGAGGCTCGGCAGCAGAGGTGGCTAGACCGGACTAGTTAGTGGCCCCGTATCATGATGACGGTGGCGGCGGTGGGTGTAGGCGGCGCGGGAGGCGGTGATGCGCCGCCGGCCGTCAGGGGTGGCTGCAGGGGGTGGTCGGTGCATGGCAGCAGGCGGCTCCACGACCCAAGAGAGTCGCGATGGGTGGCGACCGGTGGGGGCAGGGGCAGTAGTAGCGGCCATCATCGAGGAAGAAGGAGATGCTCGTTGGGCTGTTGTCGTGGCCCGTGTGGTTAGGGTTTGGGGATGGGTCGAGGTTTGGTCATAACCCACATTTTCCATTTCTTTGTTAGGAATTATGCCTCCCCTTATATGGAGAGAGGAGTCTGTCATGTTTGGTGCCAGAATCACAAGTACCACATCCATGGCCCACCATTCAGATTGCATATCTTGAGATATCACATTAATAAGCACACATAGAGTGCAACAACATGTACAGATTGTTTTTACTCTAAAACAAGCATTCAATTTCAAGCACGTAACTAGGCCACCTTCCATTCACAATCTCTCTCGTAAACCCTGTACGCATTATATATACCAGCATCATACTTCAAAAGCAACACT
>JAUNZO010003673.1:0-60090 GCA_031894775.1 Chloris gayana
CGCGCCCGTGCTGTTCCAGACCATGGGCTTCCAGTCCGACGGCTCGCTGCTGTCGGCGGTGGTCACCGGCGGGGTCAACGTGCTCTCCACCGTGGTGTCCATCCTCCTCGTGGACCGCGTCGGCCGCCGCAAGCTGCTGCTCGAGGCGTGCGCGCAGATGCTGCTGGCGCAGACGGCCGTCGGCGGGATCATGCTCGTGCACGTGCGCGCCGACGGCGCGCCCACCAGCGGATGGGCGCTCTGCATCGTCGTGCTCATCTGCGTCTACGTCTCCAGCTTCGCCTGGTCCTGGGGCCCGCTCGGATGGCTCATCCCCTCCGAGACGTTCCCGCTCGAGACGCGCGCCGCGGGATTCAGCTTCGCCGTCAGCTCCAACATGCTCTTCACCTTCCTCATCGCGCAGGCCTTCCTCTCCATGATGTGCACCATGCGGGCATTCATCTTCTTCTTCTTCGCCGCGTGGATCGTCGTCATGGGGGCCTTCGTCCTCGCGCTGCTGCCAGAGACCAAGGGCGTGCCCGTCGACGAGATGGTCGATAGGGTCTGGAGACGACACTGGTTCTGGAAGAGATGCTTCCCCAATCCCAATAATCACGACCACGCCAAGGACGAAAACAACAACTGCTAGCTACCTAGTACCTTCATTTGCATGGTTCCTAATAGGCAACAAGTTCATTATTATCCTGTTATTGTTAGTCCACGCCGTACCGATGATGATATACATGTCATGCATGATGTACCTCTTCATTTGGACGCAATAATTTATACTCCAAGTTGGATCTTATGTTGTTTCACTTACAAATCACGAGGTGAAAGCACATTAAGTTCTCTAACCTCAATTACAATCCTTAGGAGTGCAATGTCCTTGATTCTACCAGCTAGTGAGGTGAAATATGTAAATCTGGAAGCTATGGTCCTTCCAACAATGAGGACTAGGGCGGAGACAGGGCCGGCTCTGTACTTTTGGAGGCCCTAGGCCAAGCTTGACAATTGGGCCCTCGGGCCTATGAGCATACTCGTAGTTCACTATATATAGCATAGCAAAAAGAAGAAAACTTATAAACCAATTAATAGGATTTGGTTGCAGCTTGTTGTGCTTGTTCATGGACAGAAAGTAAAGTCTAATTTTAGTTAACTGAAATGATGGAAATTCAAAAGAAATATAGCAGATATGGTTATACCTCAAATAGTTCAGGAACGAAGTATAAAAAATCACCAAACAACACTAACTAGGCATCAATCCTTCACGAGTCTGTCGTCTTTTGACCTTAAATTTTATAGGGGAATAACGTTGATGAATTAAGTGACTTGTCATAGAAAATTGTACTTACTTTATGTGTAAATCCAGGCTCTGATCTGCTATTGGTAATGTGATCTCGAAACGGATGGCAAAAATTAAAGCTTTAATCCACGATGCAAGATCCTTGAAGCCTTTGAACATCATCGATTTGCGGCAGCTACGGAGATGAGAAGTCGATTTGCATCAACTAAGTCTGTCGCTTTATTTCGGCTGGAAAGATGAGTGCCTCAGGCCGCCAGGCGATGTAAATAGAATACAGATTAGGGATAGGTAACAATGGAAAGGAAAGGGCAACGTGTGGACTATGGGCCGGCAGCCTTATGGTCACAATTGATTGGTGTATGGGTCTGGTTATCTTAATCATTTTACGTTGTCCGGAGGGTTTGATTGCTCGTATTTGACGATTTACTACTGACTAATATATATATATGCACACAGTACAAAATTCGGGCCTCTAACTCGTATGGGCCCTAGGCCGTCGCCATCATCGCCCTGCCCCAGAGCCGGCACTGGGCGGAGAAGCAGTAGTCCTATCGAAACTCTCGGGTAGTCCTCCAGGATCACAATTTCTCGATTCCACGAGTGGCAATGGAGGGTGTTGAATCGTTAACTTATTGCTTACAATAAAGCATGAATACAATATTGTAATGACATTTATATTGTAGATTGATATATGTGTTATTGACAAGAGGACCTGCCCGTACTATCACATCCACTATTGTATATAGGATAAGATGTCTTTCATTCTTCATGATTTGCATGTCAATCCTGACCACAGATCATTTACTTAGTTGTAAGGTTCATGTTGATTGCAAGAATACAATGTATGAGCGTATGGTTAATCTCATAGTTCTTTGTAGGAAGAAGATCTCAGCTTTACAATTTGTAGCAAACTTTAATACATTATGAGAAACTTACCACTATTCTCTAAAATTGTTATGCATATCGATATACCATTTTTTGGGAATATTGTAAAGTGAAAACTATTGAAGCATTGTGTGTGTGGCACGTCTAAGATTTATAGTCATCCAGTTTTTAGCAGAAATATCTTGTTTTAGATATTATAATTAGACAAAGTCATAAATGGCTATACAATATGCTAAAACTATCAATATTTCAAATTTCTAAGCAAAAAAATTTGGAAAAAGAATGTAAATGCAACACTACATACATTGAATATTCAAGACCTCTATTTCAAAAATCGGTACTAATATTAGTTTCAACAAGTCTTTTTTGCATTGTGATTACATGGACGCAAAGTTGGTAATCCAATACTCAACCTTGTATAGTGACGTGAAATTAGGGGTTTTACACAGCCACCATTAGCCTTCACCCCCGCCCTCGTCGTTTAACTCCCCTTCTATTTTGAATTTGTTATTTGCTCATGATCCATCCAATCTTGAGCTTTCCACCTCGAGCAAAATCACGGATCCCCATGACTCCTTTGTGTTGCTGGCTTTTCTAATCTAGCGGAACTTGTATATCTGATGGTGTTGGCTACACCGGCTGCGAGGGCTGGGGCGAAGCAGTAGAACTATGCAGAATTGGAGGTCTTGCTTCCTCAAGCGGAGAGGGGCTGGAGCGGAGCTGGTAGCGGTCAGCCAGCCGCTTTTGCTACCACGTGTTCAAAGGTGTAGCCTGCGTAGGTGGAATCCTCGTTGGCACCTGTCGACAGTCCATTGTCATCGTCTACGTCATCAAGTTGATCATCCACTACTCCCACTCTTACATGCAGCTCATTCCTTTACGGCTATGTCGTTAAGGTCTCTTATCTGAACTCTCATGTAGGATAGATGGATCTTAATTTCTTGATTTTACAAGTGGCAATGACGGATGATGAAGATGCGGAGTTAGCTTATTGTTAACTTATTGCTTACAATAAAACATTTAACTTTTGTAATGACATTTGTATAGTAGATTGATATGTGTGTTATTGCTAGGAGGACCTACCCATATTATTACATCCACTAATGTATAACGGATATGATTTTTTTCGTCCTTCATCATTTGCATGTCGGACCGCGGATCATTCATGTAGTTGTAAGGTTCATGTTGTGAGAATACTATATAACTCTGTAATGTACCAGTGTATGATTAATCTCATAGTTCTTTGTAGAAAGAAAATCTTAGCTTTAATTTGTAGTACACTTTAATACGATGTGTGAACTTGTCACTCTTCTCTAGAATTGTTATACCTACTGATATAAAATTTTGGAGAATATTGCAAAGTAAAAACTAATGAAGCGTTTTGTGTGTTTGGTTGTGTGTATGTGTATGTCACATCTAGGATATATAGTCATCCAGCTGTGTTATCTTCCTTAATATGTTGTTATGAGAAGTATCTTGTTTTAGATATTATAATTATATAAAGTCATAAATGGTTGTAGAACATGCTAAAACTACCTACATTTCCAATTTTCATGCAAAAACTTTTGGGTGGGGGTGGGGGATTGTAACTGCAACAATACATACCGTGAACACTCAGCTGATCTAGTTGAATAATTTGTAAGGGCATCTATAATGTTGGGCTAAAGCAGTCGGTAGGGATTACAATATTATTAGGGAAATTCCTTGGTGGCCATTAAAAAATTGTTTCCTTATTGGCCATAAAAAAATTCCGATTTCCTTAGTGGCCATCAGTTCAATGCCTTAGTGGCCACTTTCAAGAGTGAATGGTGACAACTGGTAGGAGAAAAGACAAATTTACCCTTAAGTACTTTTATTAGATTTTATATAATAGCTACTTTTTATCATGTTTATAAATATATCTACAAATGACACCAATTTAGGTCACAAAGTAGTCACGTAAACTTAAGCCGAGCAGGAATTTTAATTTGTGAAGAATTAGACCTAGTAATTTATGTAATTCCTATGGACTATTTTCTGAATTTATATAGAATGTAATATTTGAGTTTTAAACCCATGATAACACTCAGCCAAGAATAGAATACGTTCTTTAGGAAGCCAGCAAAGTATGCAACAAAGAATACGTAATGGCTTCAAGTTTTGTGTGGGCCTCTAATTAATTATGGATCTGGTAAATAAATTCAACCTACCGCACATAGCAGAGTTTTTCTTTGAGGCTTGTGGGCTCCACATGGGCTTGACATTTGGATTGACATCCGATAGCTGAAAAAATTTGACTTAGTCAAATGTCAGGCGAGCCTTCGTGACAAATCTTTTCTTTATTACGTCCAATATCAATGGTTAATACAGATATATGCAACAAAAATGCTCAAGGGCAAATGTGTCTTTTTTCTTGCAAATTATCACTATTCTCTCATAAAAGTGGCCACTAAGGCATAAAATTTTGAAGTGATGGCCACTAAGGAAATTGAAAAATTTTAATGGCCAATAAGGAAACACAAAAAAAATTTATGGCCACTAGGGAATTTTCCCTTATTATTTGAGATAGTCACTAGACATTGTGGAAGTAGTTAGGGTGTGTTTGGTTGGACTGTGACTGTGGCAAAAGCTCGCTGTGAGTTGTGAGTCATGTGGAAAAAGTAATCGTGGGTTATGAGCTGTGAAAAAGCTAAAAGCCGTTTAGTAAAACAGCTATGACTTTTCAAAATTTACTAGCAGACCCTACTTATCATCATATATACCATCATATATACGTACATATATACATACAAATATATGTATAATATATTTTATATTTATATATTTATTTATATCATATATATATATATATAATATAACATATATACATGTATATAAATAAATAGATAAATATATGTATATATATACACACATATATATATGAATAAAAAATATTTATACATATAAACATATATATACATTTATTTATTTATTTACATGTATCTTATACATATAAACATATATATAAGATATATATAAATAAATAAGTAAACACACAATATTTTTATAAGATATATGTATATAAATAAATAAAAGTCATATAACATATATATATATATATACTTACATATACATATGTAGGTAATTTCTTCAAACTTGTGAAAGCCAAAGCCGGAAAAAGCACCTCCACACCTGCTTTCAGAAATGAACTAGCAAAAAGTTGTTTTTGGCTTTGGCTTTTGTTGGCAATCAACCCTTTTGGTTGGGCTACTGGCTTTTTGAAAAAGCCAAAGCCAGAAAAAGCCCAACCAAACACACCCTTAATAGAGAGGCTGGAACAAAAGCTAAGCGGAAGACTATGGATCGGCTTGATGGAATAAAATAATATTACTTTTATAATTTAATGTTCAATAATAATGAACAATGAGACTCTTGTGTTTGTTACCAATATTGTTCATCAATTATTTTTTATGTGGGTTCCATCTTACAGCTATCTTTACACCTTCAACATTGTGAACTAGTCAATAGTTACGAGACACTCAACTGTGAGACCTATCTGTTTAGACTACTTTGTCATTTCACATTGGCCTTGTCCTAGTACTACTAGTTTCAACAAGTCCGATTTCATTGTTCTGTTTTGACAACAGCAAGGGAAAAAGGCATAATGTGTTATAACCATGGCTCAAACGTCTTAAATTCATTGGCTGAGCACAAGGTGATAAAATAGTCCTTTCTATTTTCCGTTGGTTTCACAAAATTAAAATAGTCCAGAAGATTGATTTGCGTTTCACCATTTCTGGAAAATCCTTAAACATGTGCATAAATTACTATCTGCAATATATTTAGAAGGTCATGTGCTCACAAAAGATTAATTTCTGGCTCCATAGATCAACCTGAACACAATGTGTCCTCGACTCCTGCCTGGAGTTACACAGATGGTGTTCTTCCTGGACCGATGATGATTTTGCTTCCTAGTAGTAAATTTGGAGCGCCGAGCCTGCTGTTCACGTACGTTCGAAGTGAGGAAGCCGAGCTGGTCGCACGCTCACGTTCCTAATTAACGAGCCGACTTTGCTTCGTATGTATCGGAGCAATCGAACGGTTCGTCCTCCACGCGGCGTACATTGGAGCCGGGGTCGCACGGGAGGCACAGTGCGGCCCTCTCGTACATAATTATTTTCCCATCATGCCAGCGTGGGATTAGGGATTCTGTGCCTCCCGCCATTAGCCTTCGCCCTCGCTCTCTCCTCTCCCTTGCTGTTCAAGCCTCCTATAGCGAATTTGCATTTCACTGATCCATCTGATCCCGCGCTTTCCTCGTCGAGCGAGCTCATGGCGATCCGTGAGTTCTCGGTGCCAACAGCTTCTCCACACATGGCAGCGGCGGCACAACCACCTCAGTCTTGAGGTTCGATTCCACCCTCTGATTCCTCATGGGGAACCACTGGATCGGAAATTCGGAATCCCTCGATTCCTTCAGCGGAAGTTGTGGATTCCACACGGATGTTTAAGATGGGTCAATTCGGTTGTTTATAGAAGATTTGTATGTCAGCAGATGCAAGAACTGAACATTCAGTATTCCCTCCATCTATAACTACTCATCATGGTGTCCATTATGCTACCTAATTTGGCTTTGCCAGCGGCTGCGCTCGAGGACCCCTGTTGTCCTGTATCTGTATCACCGCGGCTGCAGCTGCCGCCCCACTAGTCCGTCACTACTACAGTATGAATGATCACACGGATTTGTTACAGCATGGAGAACTTTTTATAGCAGTTTTATACAAACCAACTTATTTATTGTATGGATCTTACACCACGAGGAAGATTTCATATTGTCAGTTCAAGAACAACAAAAGCACCCTAGTAATACCAAAAAGAAAATAGGATCCGAAATTCCCAAAGCAACACAACTGAACAAATGAAAGCTTAACAGTTAAAGTTTCACTATTTCTCTTCCTACACAGAACAACTCCAGTTTCTTGGTTCCAGAATTCCTATTCAGCTTCATCCAAATATGTCCATTTCTCATTCTGAAAATCAACACAAGACTTAGAAACACATCACAGAACCCAAAAAAAAAATGATCTCCGAGCCATTCTGAAACACCCTTACAATATTACCTGAAATATGCACTAAGGGCTCATTCTGATAGTGGCTTCCTAGCCAAAAAGAAGTACATTGGTGTGAAGATTTCCTTCCTGTAATTATCGTTCTCATCAGAATCTATGCTTACAATAGTACTATAACACAAGGGAAGACAGAACAAAACATAGAATTAGTGCTAAAGTTTATCAAATTGTAGCCAGATACTTACTTGCCACCCTCTACAAGACCTTCAGCAGCCTTTTCTAAGAAATTAGAGACCCTCTCACTACCTTGTGGTGCAAGACCAACATATTCCAATGTCTTGACCTGAAAAAATACCAAATACATTCAATCAACTACTCCAGATGGCATGTTTACTACAGAGAAAGTACATCATTGTTATGAAAGAATCTACCATCCCTTAATTGTTAGTACAATCTTAGAAGAAAGAAAATAACTAATTGATATTGAGAATGAAAAGGCAAGTAACAAAAAGTAAAAAGTAACATGATTTGTTATTCTGAAAGAAAGAGGCTGGGTAAAAAAGTAACATTAGTAAAAAAAACAAGATATTTATTGGACTCACCATTGTGCGAGTAATCATACGTCCAACAGACGTCAAACGGAAACTACTCAAAGAAAATCTGCTTGGATCCAAGGGCGAGTACCAAGGCACTGGGGAATCATCAGCAAGATCCTTATCCCAAACAACCTATGTGAAGATAGAGACTTGAGAGTTAAACATCTGTTATCTGCATGGTTCTGTCAACTATGCATTTGGCACAAAGGTAAATCCTAGCGCAACATATCAGAAAAACAAGGAAATGCAAGATATCTGTATTACCTCAAACCCAGCATCTTTTACTGCCTGAAGACATTGCCGAGTACTTCTGACATCTGGCAGACCATTGCCGAGCTCAATTTCATCCTTAATCCTTTTATGGGTTGCATTATTTGGGTCATAGTGATCAGTCATGCACCACTCATATACAGCAAAGCACTGACCAGGTTTCAAAACACGATATATTTCCTTATAGCAGCCAACCTTTGCAACAAAATACCAAATGACTTTTCCGTTGTAAAAGGGGCCAAAATTGATGATAAGTCTTAGTACAGATATGAAAATTCTGAAATATTACCGGATCAGGTGCATGACAAGTGGCCTCAATAGCATAAACAGCATCAAAGGTGTTATCAGAGAATGGCATCTTCATGAAATCTGCCTGTGACGGAACAATATGTGGAACATGTAAGACTCCTTGAACTTCATCTAGAAGCATGGTCCTTGTAACAACTTAATGCACCCATCATATGCAAAGAGTTTTTATCATAACATAATTTGCATTAAAAAGAGGCTAATCACTATTAAGTGTACAGCAAAGCAACTGCAAAGTTATTTCCCAACACCAAACATGATGAAAAGAGCAGCAGGACAACTAGACTGCTAGAGAGCTAAACCATGAAAGAAATTTGAGGTAGTGGATAAAACAACTATACCTTTACAAAATCGCATGTCTCGCTAACTCCTGCCAGACGGTTGAGCTCCTGAGTATTGGAATATCAAGTTAACACAAGAGCAACATGATAACTATGGCAAAATAAATGCTATCAGTTTAGCATAGGATGTTTCAGATAACCTTTCCCCTGGATATCTGGTATTCGTTGTTGTTCAATCCAGTAACTGATGTTAAGCTGCAGTAAACAATTGCATTATTCAATTGGATATGGAAAATGAGAAGAAAATAGATCAATATTGATATGAAAGATGATAATGCTGTAAATAAAGAATGGTCCATTTTGTTTCTACCCCAGAGAGAAATCACTATCCTTCCCAAAAAGAATTAATAAAGCCATAAAGATCAATCAACTATGATAACATTGGCCATGTATGCTAAAAGTTATATAACAGAGGCGAGAAAAGGTTACAAGAATCACACCTGAATCTTGCAATTTCTCTCAGTGGTCCACCAATGCCACATCCCACATCCAATACCTACAGTTCAAATGAAAAGCAGAAATCATTCTGTTATAGCAAGAGTAGCAAATAATCTATCTACAGATTTCAATCAGAAAACTCACCTTCATCCCTGGTTTCAATCCAAGCTGCAGAGCAAGAAAATGCTCATGTCGCTTGATGCTTTCACGTAATGATTCACCTTTCCATCTAACATAATAATTGTAGTTCAGTACCCAATCATCACGAATCAATTATAAGCATTTCAGTGTTTTCTACAACAGACACCAAGCGATTTCTTTTTTGTGTGTGACAGAAGATTTTGTTCTGAAAATTAAAGATTAGGAATTTGTTCTTTGCTGCAAAGGAGTCCTCACCTGTGAGCAAAGTGGAAGGATTCACCCCAGCCATACTCATAGAAGCTAGTGGCAAGATCATAATATTTATTAACCTGGCGATATGGCGTCAAAACATCAGCTGCTGATAATTACATTATTTCCAGTATACAAAAGAGCATCAAGAAGTGAACAGTCTGCCACTCAAATGCAGAATTCATTCCACATTAGGCATTGTTGAATAAGAAATGTTCAGCAAAATTAATTTGTTATACTCAATATACATTCTGGTCTCTGTTCTTAGTTATTTCTTGCAGAATCCCTAACCTCAAGGGAATCTAGTGAACTGAAACTACAATATAGCTGAGGTGTAATTATACAACAACTTGAGTATGGGTGGGTAGTGGTGGTGGTGGAAAATACCATATCGGCGTAGTTGGACTTCCTTGATTCCTCCTTCCCTCCGTAATATCCATGATATTTCTCATACCTAGTAAAGATATTTAATCAATAACAATCAGAGCGAGATAAATATTGTTATGAAGCAGGATGCTAGTTCCATTCAATAAAATCATAAGTAGGAGTATGTTCCACCCAAAGGAGATAACTGAATAACTTGATGGCTTCTTAATTGTATGTATTATGGAAAAGGACAGGTAAACAACACATGTGGTCAACGGAGTTGCCATGGTACAGAAGCGAAACTGATATTTTCCGTAAGCGCGGAGCAGTCCCAGCACGCTGCAGTACAGTACTATGAAACACATGACTTGCTAGCAATGGCCAGACTGTGACAGATGCCCATACAACGCCAGATGCGCATTTGGTCCACGGAACTGAACTATTAAGTATGGGCATTAACGTAAACTAACACGGATCAGGAGCAAACAATGATTACGATGACAAGTACTTGCTTCTGTACAGTGACACAAAGCAAACAGTGCTAACGTTTCAACTCAGAAACAAAAGCTGAAAAGTGATTTGAATTTTTCAGATGCAGATTGAAACTCTGTATTTTATATTAGACCTGCAAAATGCAAACATACATACATGCACAGCACGAAAAGAATGGTTGGAAAACTAAATCTACAGAGCACAAAACCAGCTGCAACAGAGTCAACTCCCCTGTTTTTTGTTCTTCCTAATTCCGAGAAAACATCGGTTGGTGCTAAACTATATCCACACAAGAAACATCATGCCGCCCACAACGAGCTGTTCAGGTTCAGAAACATACTCATCGACGGCCGACTTGACTTCGTCCTTGTTGATCTTCCCTCCCAGGCCAGATGCAAGATCCAGGGCTCCCGTCTTCGACATGGCGATCAACCAAAATGCACCTGCAAGATTCGTGTCAGAAAGCTCTCCCATTTCTCCCGAAAACTCTGGACCAATCCAGTCGACATCAACACCGCACCAAACCCCGTGCGGGTGGAAAGACCAAAACAGGGGCGCGCTTACCGACGGAAGGGATGGATCACCGCACCACGGCGCGGCAGGGAGGGCGCGACGGCCACAAGAGAGAGAGAGAAGGGAGGTGGAGTGGAATGGAATAGGGATGGCTGGATCTCGGTCCTGCAATTGGAGAAAGGATGGAGTGGTGCGCGCACCGGGGGACGAGATGGGTTTATGCTTTTTGTGTTCTTTTTTTCAGCCGGATGGCGTCAGGGTCAATTTGGGCACTGTCCTTGTGGGGTCTGGACAAACTCTGGAAATGAATTTTGTGTTTTTTTTGGCAAACTTGAAGGTTTTTTCTGTTTTCCTTCCGCTCTGGAAGTTGGGACCAGTTGGTGTCACCTTTCTGCATGATTACATCTTACAGTACATAACCTGATGGTGATGGCGTTTGTGAGGTGACTCAAATCCGTACGTAAGTCTATCTGAAAATTAATCAGCTTTTTTTCTCTCTCTTTCATAATCACTCCTCTAATAATATAACATAAAATAAGAAATCATTTAATTTTAATATTACATTTTAAAAAAAAATTACTTAGAATTATTGTCTTAACAATAATATTTTAAAATGGTTAAAGTACTCATTTATACATTCCTGAATTACAAAAAATGTGTCACTGTTGTTACAAAAAGACCGAACCGATAAAAAGGGATTTTTTTTAGGAAAAGCAAAAAGAAGATGGAACTTTATGAATCCAAAGCTACCTCAATCTGAACAAAGGACTATTCACATGAAGGTCGCCAGTGACGTGTTGAGCTATCCCCACGTGGGCTCGATGACCCCGATTACCTCTTTTTCTAGAAATAAATACCTCGATTGCTTTCTGTCGATACTACCAATGCTGGTAACCAAAGTGTTCCAATAGTGCCCTTGATCAATCGGTGTTTGTGCACCTTGCATTTGGAGCTACAGAGTTCTTCCTAATAAGACAATGGTGGTGGCATGGTGCCAAATGATGTGGAGAAGGGTACTTAGTACTAGCATCCATGCAGTCAAGGAGGCAGATCAGCATCTTCTCGTTTCTTTAATCGTCCACTAAAGAGAACTGGCGGCAAATCTTTACGGAGGTTCCATTAATAGTACAATGCTGTTATTTTGAAACTACCTCAATTTTTAAGGTAAAGTTCTTAGGGTAACAAATTCAATTCAAATTAAACTTAAAATTATTATTCTGACAGCATTAATTTTATAAACGAAGGTAATTTGTGTTTATGTGCTGTCAAGACGCTACCACGTGCATCGATCCAGAGACGACAATAGCTAGCAAACAAACACCAAGCCTCCCGATCCATCAAGCCACGCCTGTAGGATCAAGGGCTCCACGAATAAGGACATGGCCAGTTGGACATTTCAACATCATTGTACAACCATGAGTATGGCTCACGGAGGTATTTCTTACTTATTGCCCACCATATAGTATGGATTCAGAGCTCAGCATAGTAGCAATTGGTTTTCATCAACTTGCATAAAAACAAATGATAAGGTAAAAGATTATTAGAGTTTTTATGGTACAAATGCACAACGTTCATTTTTGTTATCTGATGACCCAGATTATAGTTATGATACCCTTTTGATCAATTGATATCACAAGTATCAGGAGATAAGGGTATCACTGAAAAAACATAACGACGAGTGGCCTCGTTGTTGGACAATCGGAAGGGCACCCTGCTGCCTATGAGCATCTTCTAGGTTGTAGAAGGTTCAAGGTCGATGCATTCATGAACATCAACCGCATGGGGACACTACCATATATTCACGAACTTGATGAGAAAATACATTCATAAGTTGTGGTGATTGTCATGGAGAAGCATAAGAAGCAGAGCGGGGCGTACGAGGATATTCTTAAGAGCAAAGTCCTTACATGCCATCAAAATCTATATTCTTCCCTTGTGAGGTATCAAAAAATTAAGCTTAGTTTATATTTCCTTTCCCTTACATACTACATTAGTATTAAGGGATAGAAAAATGGTAAAATGCCTTAGAATAGTTTGATTGCATCCTCTGTTCGGGTGAATTCCTTTGTGTCTTGGAAAAAAAACTTTGTTTTCCTTTCTCATCCACTAGAAAATTTCTTTTCCCCTATGTGCCAGTAATAGATTTTATTGCTGCCCTTGCGTGACACAATCATGCTGCTCTGTTTCATAATTTTGGGTGTGTTTGTTTCCTGGGGTCTAAATTTTATAGCTGTCACATCAAAAAGAGTCTTACTATTTAAGAATACTAAATAAAGTTTAATTATAAAATAAATTACAGGCCTCTAGACTAATTTACGAGACAAATCTAATGAGATTAATTAAGTTATGATTAGAAGATGGTTACTGTAGCATCACTTTAGCAAAACCTAAATTAATTAAGCTCATTAGATTCATCTCGAAAATTAGCACCAATCTATCAATAGGGTTTTGTCATTAAGGCCCCGTTCGTTTCCTGCCCTCTAAAATTTAGCATCGTCACATCAAAGAGAATCTTATTATTTAAGAATATTTTAATCAATTTAATGACAAAACCCTATTGACAGATTGGTGCTAATTTTCGAGATGAATCTAATGAGCTTAATTAATTTATGTTTTGCTAAAGTGATGCTACAGTAACCGTCTTCTAATCATGACTTAATTAACCTCATTAGATTCGTCTCATAAATTAGTCTAAGGACATGTAATTTATTTTATAATTAAACTTTATTTAGTACTCCTAAATAATAAGATTCTTTTTGATGTGACAGCTATAAATTTTAGACCCAGGAAACGAACACAACCTAAATTGATCGAAATATTCATAAATAGTAAGATTCTCTTTGATGTGACAATGCTAAATTTTAGACAAGTTGGGGTCTAAAATTTATAGCTGTCACATCAAAAAGAATCTTACTATTTAGGAGTATTAAATAAAGTTTAATTATAAAATAAATTACAGGCCTCTAGACTAATTTACTGAGACGAATCTAATGAGGTTAATTAAGTCATGATTAGAAGATGGTTACTTGTAGCATCACTTTAGCAAAACATAAATTAATTAAGCTCATTAGATTCATCTCGAGAATTAGCACCAATCTGTCAATAGTGTTTTGTCATTGAATTGATGAAAATATTTTTAAATAATAAGATTCTCTTTGATGTGACATTGCTAAATTTTTAGAGGGCAGTAAACGAACAGTTCAAATTGGCCATTTTGACCTTCAGCGATCTGGTACCATGGCTGATGCACAGGATGTGGACAACTCTTCGTTCAGTCGGGAGGGGACCGGAAAGCACAGCGCGGCAGCAGAGCTTCATGGGGGGTTTTTTTTATTCTCAGAGCTTCATGGGTTGAGAGTGATGTTCTCATCTTTTGTGGTGCGCCAAAAAAAAGCACAGGCAAAGGTGAACGTGTGACGACTCGATGCACCATCATGAACTGTTGGGCGACCATTCTTCCCAGTAGGGAGTATTCGATTTTTTCATTTCGTTGCCAGGTGAAAAACTTCTCCACGCCATGAAGCAAGTAGAACAAATGAAAGAATGTTTGGTCCATAAGACCATAACTACTATTCACTTAGGTACATCTCTACTTGCCAACCTTGAGGGAGAGTTGACCGCTACGTTGTCGTATTACTCAAGGATTGGAACGCACCCAGCTCGGTGGTGAGGTCGGCGAAGCAGTTAAGGCTGAGGAGAAACTTGTTGTTGTATAGTAGTTGTTCGTGATTTATGGGACGAGTACATGCATATATAGGCTAAGGCTGTCTCCAACAATAGGAGGTAAATTAGAGAGCAAAAAACTCAATTTGCCTGGCCTCAACAGTAGCAATCAGGTTATCTATTTTCTGATGTCTCCAACAATACGAGGCAGACTGGAGAGGCAGCTCCGTTGCGCCGGCCATAGCCATCCGCGACTCGAGCTCCCCGTGCCCTCCGTATCCTCCGCCCCGTCCCGCACGCCCCAAAGCTCGCCTCCCGACGCGTCGTATCCTCCCTTCCTCCTCCCACCGCCTCCGCCATACCCCGGGCCCGCACTGCGCCTCGCCACGCCCGGCCCCGGCCCCGGCCCCGTAGCCGCGCCGCGCCTCCACCTCGCCTCCGCCGCACCTAGGGCGAGCAAGGTGCTTCGCTCCTCGGTCCTCCACCTGTCGGGCGCAGAGGGCTCCAAGCAAATGCATTAGAGGAGAGAGGGACTGCAATTTTAGCTTCCCTCTCTCCTCCGATGCAAAATAGCTGTTTGGTTGCCTCTTCTTGTTAGAGATGATTTGGACATCTACAGTAGCAGCTTCTGGAGAGGCAGAATTGCATTTGGCTGTCTTTGTTGGAGTCAGTCTAAGAATACCGTACATGGCTTGACATATAAAAATAGAATAGAATCAAGTGTATCTTTGTCGGGTACAAAACCAACTAATCGACAAGTCTTGATAACAGAGGAAAGCCAAATATCGTCTAACACGTCCATGTAGTTGGAGCGCGCTACTCACATATGTTTAGACTGGACCCAAAATCAGTGAAGACTGATATTGGCAAACCTTTTATTGAAGACATCAGCGTATTGTGATAATGTGGGCACATGAAGAACACGAATATCACCGATGGTGACACAGCCCCGAGCAAAATGCATATCGATCTTAAAATGCTTGGTGCGTTGGTATTGCACAGGATTACTCGAGAGAAAGAATGCACTCATGTTGTCATAGTAAACATGAGTAGCTCAACGAGGCAGGGAGTGGAGCTCACCAAGGAGCTAGCGAAGCAAAGATGCTTTAGCGACACCATTGACGACAACCATATGTACTCTGCCTTTGCACTGGAGCACAAAACGGTGTTTGCAGCTTAGAAGACCAAGACACCAAATTCTCTCCAACAACATATCCCGAGGTAGAACGACGAGTGTGAGAAAAACCAACCCAATCTGCGTCGGAGTAAACGGTTAGCTTGATAGGTGAAGATTTGTGCAACAGTAGACTGTGATCCAAAGTGCCATGAATGTACCAAAACATCCAGCTTGACTGCTGTGAGATGCAGCTTCCGGGGATTGTGCATGTGGAAACAAACTTGGACATCATAAGCAAAGTAAAAGTGAGATACTAAAGAGCACATGTAATGCTCCTGTACTGAGTAGGGTCGGAGTCGGACACAGATAACTTGGCTTGAGTATCGATAAGCATGTTGTACTGCTTACAGTCCATCATTCCTGTGCACTCTAAAATGCCAAACATGTACTGAAGTTGAGACAAAAAAAAAATAGTCCATTGGTTTGCCGTTGAATAGAGATGCCCAAAAAATGATGGAGCTTACCTAAGAGCATCTCCAATAGTTTCCAATAATTTTACTCCCAAAAGATTGGTTTTAGAGAGTTGCTATATCTATTGGGAGTAAAAAAGACATGTCCTCCAATAGTTCCCAATAACCGCTTCCTAAATAGTTTAAATATGCTTTCGGGAGTGAGAATTAGGTGGCTAAATATAGCAACCTCAGGACTATGAATTGGAAGTTCGTAAATTTAGCAACAACGGTTGCAGAATGATTTTTAGTCATCACATCCTAAATTTTGATTTAGCAATCTCATTTAGGGAACGGTTGGAGATGCTCTAAGTCCTTCACAGAGAATTCCCCTTGTGGTGAGAAAAGAGACGAACTAACTATACCGCGCACATGAAGCTTGCTTTAGACCATACAAAGATTTCTTGAGGCGACACACATGATTTGGGCATGAGCTATCAATGATAAAATATGTGGACTAGAAGCAATATAGTGTCTCAGTCAAAGTGTCGTGAAGGAAAGCATTCTTCACATCAAGTTGATGAACCGACCAACTACGAGAGAGAGCAAGCGAGAGAATTATCCGAACTGTCATAGGTTTGACCATGGGACTAAAGATCTCAGCAAAATCAATGCTAGAACGTTAGGTAAAACTACGAAAGATCTGAGTCTTGTATCTATCTAGAGTACCATCAGCCTTGAACTTGTGACGGATTCTCGATGACTCCTGCCAAATCCCAAGTGTCAGAAACTCCTAAACGCTGGGAGTCAATAGGAGTGTGCTGAGGTTTACTGGATGTGTTATGAAAGGATGGAAAAAGTGATGTAATTTCTCTATGTTTGTTTAGTTGCTGAGATATATCGAGGAAAAAAATAGAGAGGGGACTTTTCTTTTCCCGAATCTGAATGTTAAATGCAATAGACAAACTGAATAAAAAACTGCCTTTCAAATTAGTAATGGGAATAAATTATCCTTTGTTATTGATTTCTTCTAAAGATTCATCTACCATTTATGATTTTATTTGAACATGCAACTGTTCGTTGGCATGGCTTTAGAGCATCTTGAAGAAAAATTGTTATGGATCATTTTTCTTCTTTCCTCCAACAGTTACTCATGAAAATGAATCAATAAAACTTTTGATTGGGTCACATCAGCATTTTGAGGGTCAAAACAACATTAATTCTCTTGAATAGAATGATTGGGATCCAGCTTTCCCTCTATTTTAGCTACAAACGAAGAGGTTTTAGAGAGGAACTAAATATAAGAGTGGCTTTAGTATGTTCAGTTCTTCCTGAATTCGGTTTTTTGTTTAGCAGCTGAAAGATGGACGTGAGCGGGTGCCAGAGTGGGATTCAGTAGTTGCTGGCCGCCGAGCAGCAGGCTCAGCAAATTGTTAATGCGGCCAGGGCTGGTATGGTATGTTCTTTTTGTTTTTAGTTTATTCAACTCACATTAGCGAACAAGTACCTTGACATTTGTACAAGAACATTTTCTCTTTTAGGCCTCCTTTGAAACAAAGGAATTGTGGAGAAAAAATGAAGGAGGCTCACATGTCACATGACTCCACAACTGAAGCACAAAAACTACAGAAGCTCACATGACTCCACAACTGAACATGCTCACATGACTACTTCAGTCCAGGCTCACAAGAATCCTGCGCTCAACAGAGTTCAGAGCTAAATTTGTCCTTCATATCTTCTAGATAAAGTGATAATTATTGGTCTAGTGGGTCTAAATCTCAAGCTACAGGAAATATTTAATGCTATTGCTAGATGCCATCTGGTTTATTTTATACTGAATCTCCACAACATAAGGTCAGTACTGTACTAGCTTTCAATACCTCTTGCAGAACAGGAGCCTCTTATATGTACATCAGAGTTTACCAGACCCCAAAAATTGTTTGATGCAAACCACTTTGGGAGCAGCCGATTATGTAATGCCTCAGTTATCACACTTCGATTCAAATATCACAAATCATATATACATAACAAACATATTGAGGTCAAATCACGCACAATGATTAATTTGTATGCTATATACATCTACAGACAAACCAGTCACAAATACTAGCACGGGCATCTGTTACAAGACATTCAGAGGAAGCTAAAACACCCAGTGGCGTAATTTAACAGTATCTTCTTATTTCCAACCTGCACAGTACAATACTCAAATTATTTACGGAATGATATACCAGTTCCATCCAGTGAGCTCTGTGACTTCTTATAGTGGTTGAAGTTCATGTGCCATCAGATTCCATCAAGAGTGGAGAGCTTGAAAGCATTATCACTGAAGAAAAAGGTGCACAAACGATGTTGTCAGCATAGTTGCATGTCTTTCGGCAAGCATCAAGCAAACAGAGTATCAACTATAAGAAAAAAGAAACACAATACCATTACCTTAATAGCAATCTTGACTTATGATTCGCTGAGTATCTGGGCTGAGATTCACCGAGCAGGATACAAGGCCCTGGATCAGTGGAAATATTAGAGGTTTGACACAAATAATATATAGTGATAAAAAAGAGAATATAGTAGCCAGTGCCATCTCCATAACAAACAAAATTCATATCTAATGCTCCCAGTGGGTTAGGCGCTCCCATGCTCACAGGAGCACCTAAACATCTTGGAGCACCTGATATATTTCTCATTAAGAAAAAGCTCGCTAATTTTGCTGGCAGTATTATTCACTACAACTACAATGGCTCTCGATGAACCTGTAGGCACTTTTCAAGGCTAAGATAAACAGTACCTATATGAACAATTCTGCATTTTCCAGTCAGCATAGATTTTAACCGAATATCTAAGCATCTTAAGGAAGAAAGATGAATACACTTATTGCTTAGGGCATCAAATTTCTCATGTTGAGACCACTTGTACTTAGGCCCTGTTTGGATCCACCTCCTAAACATTAGTTGGCTAAACTTTAGCTACTTTTTCTCCAAACATGACCTCCTAAAATCTTCTAAACTTTAGCCAAACCACCTCCTAAACTTTAGACCACTAGTCACCTCAACCTTGCTAAAATCTCCTGAACTTTAGATAAAGGCAAATAAAGTCAAAAGTAATCATCACAACATGTTAGGGATAGAAAAAGTATATGTAGAAAAACATTTATTGAGGGTTATATATGTTAACTTTTTTATTAGTCAAGGACTTTAGTCATGGATCCAAACATGTATCTCCTAAACTTTAGGTGACTAAACTTTAGTTGGCTAAACTTTAGCCAACTAGAGGATCCAAACACCCCTTACACGATCACTAATTACCAAAAATATGAAAGAGATAACATTATGTATAGACTCTGAACAATAAATCTACTTATATAGCATTAATAGTACATGCCATTTATTGTTTTTTTCCCACTGTCCTTCATACCAGTGGTGGAGCCAGACAAAAAAACAAGGAGTTAGCAATGTCTTTCACAACCAGCAGAATGAAGCTCGCTTAAGTTGGGCAGCTAGTAGCTTAGGGTAGATGTGTCTTTAGAGGAAAAAGGAAAACATAAAGAAAAGAGCATGTGGTCATGCAAGCACTACTGACTTGCAAGCACGAGTCCTCATATATCAGGTAATCAGGCAGATCGGCGAAAACTAAGGTTAGCAGGAAGATTAGTGGGCACAACAAGCAGTAGAGAATTGAAGTAGACATCAGGCTAGAGTGCTAGACTGCGAGACTAACAGATCTTGTTGAACCAAGCCTTCTACCTTTGCGAGTGGATCATTGGTTTGCACATAAGCTGGCCTAAATACTGTTAAAAGTGCAGTCATAAGCTCAACAGTCTGTTTAAAAACTTGCACAAGGCCAAAGCTTCATGCAATTGCTCCAAGCCAATCATGCAGATCTCCAATACTTTGTCTGTTCATATATTTTCAATAACTACTTTGTGCATGTGACACAGTACAGGTGACAGCTGATAACATTTTTATTAGACTAATCGTATTGAAACTAAATGTGTTTACATTGTTTGAATGTAATGTAAATACACTCTTTAATAATCCTGAATTTAGAGAACTCTCAAAGCCACAATGATGTGGAGATTAAGGTATTTCTAGCCTGAACATTTTAACTACATGTAACATAATCATGAAACTCATCTATACTTTTCTTACAGATGATGTACGGACTTGGTAAGCTCAATAATTAGTTTTTGATTATTCACATCGATGACCATCAGTACTATAGGCTAAGAATGTCCGAAATGGCGACACTTATACATACAAGATAGTGATACAGCGATATGGCAAATTTTAAAACAACGCAGAGGTGATTAGAGAGACTAGTATCGAAATATCGCCGTATCGGATATGAAGATGGCGGCTACCGCCGCACATTGGATTCTCGTAGCTTATAGGTCAGCTGGACAGCATAATGTTCACGTCTGTTAAGGGAAATGGCAGAAAGCACCCACTGAATGCCACAAAGAGACATATTATAACCCTCACCCCAAATACAATAAATGTGAAATAAACTGAATTAATCAGTAATTCAAAGAACTGCTACAATGCAGTAACAGTGAGCAAACCTTATTCCACGAACACTAAGTATGAATTATGATAGTGGTGCTGATGCCCAGCAAAATGCTACAGCACGTCCAACAGAACAAAGGAATTATTATTCAGTTATCTTTCTCACGCTCAAGTAAAACAAGTAATCCTATAGGCTACATTCATTTGTTCATAAATCCACAAAAAACCAGGAACCATGTAAAAGCACAAAGATCTGAACGATCATGCAAATCAATTTCAGCAATTTGGACCGTGCAGTTCATGACAAATATTAAGCCTGCAACAGCTTACCGTAGATCGTGCTAACCTAATGCAAAACGCTAAATCCTGCATATGCTCAAACAGAGCCAAAAGTATCGATTACAGACAGCTATTCTAGATTCCCAGTATTCACAATCAGGAATATCAATCTGGCACAATAAAATCCATAAACCTCTACGAAGACAAAACAGAGCAATTACCTTCACGGGAATGTGGAATCGAAACAGTCTGACCGTGCCGACCACCTCGGTAACAATCTCCAGCGGCACTGACCCTGCGGCCAGGTCTCCAATCAGCTCAACCACATCATCAAGCACCCTCCCGGCATCCACCCACACATCGGCGTCAGCGTAGGCTTCGTCCCTGGCTGCGAGCTCGCCCGACCCGGGCCACGCGCGGGCGGACCCGAGCAGGTGGCCACGGTAGGAGACGGCGGCGGAGACCGTGCGGTAGCGGAGCGGGAGGACGAGGCCGGGATTCCGAACGCGGAGGCGGAGCGCGAGACCGAGGTCGAGCGCGGGGAGAGGTGGCGGGTCGATGCGGAACCGCGCGACGCGGAGGTCGGCGACGCGGGCGGCGGGGGCGGACGGGTAGAGGAGGAAGGCGAGGCCGCCGAGGAGCGCGAGGAGGAGCAGGAGCGGGAGGGTCCGGGAGGAGAAGCGGCGGAGGCAGGAGGGCGCGCGGCGAGGGCGCAGGCGGCGGAGACGGACGATCACCGGGGAGCAAGGGGCCGGCACGAAGACGAGCGTCGGGGGAGGCGGCTGAGGAATAGGGGCCGCCGCAGCGTAGGAGGCGGCGGGGTAGGCGTAGTAGGGCTGCTGCGGGGGCTGCGGCGGCGCGAGGAGGGGCTGGCCGAGGTGCGGCTTCTCGCCGTCGCCGCCGCCGGTCGCCGCCGTGGACGCCATCGCTGACGCGGTTGCGGGGGATCTGGTTGAGTGCTTGCCTGCTTGGCGACTTGGCAGTGGTAGGCAATGACCAATACGAAGCCGCCACGTGAGCACTGAGCAGTAAAAGAGTGTGGGGAAAGCATTCCTCAACTGAGCCAAGCCGACTAGTTGCTGTTGGGCTGATCCTTTTTCTTTTTTCGATGAGTTGGGCTGATCCTTTTTTTTTGCGATGAGTTGGGCTGATCCTAAAGTTACTCGGCCCAATAAGTCCAAGCTCACCTGATCGGCGCTCAAGCCTGCACGGCGCGACGCTCGCCGGCGCGGCTGACTGCGCCACCACGAGCGGGACCCGCCTCCTCCTGCTAATGCTGCCGTTAAGGTCACCTCAAAAAATCGATTCTTTCTATAACATCCTGTCTCCCTGAACCCGTGGTGCCTGCAACTGCAAGTCTTGGCACCGTGCGATCAGATTAGAACATGGCATTGGCAACGATGGAGCTCTTCACACGTGACCTATCAGCTCCAGCAGAACTCGAAGGGAGTGACCCCTCAAGACTTTCAAGATGGGGTGCTTGTAATCTTGTATGGGTATTTGAATTCATCATTTTTCATTTGATTTAGTGGATCACTGCATGCACCGTGACGTGACCTGAATGTTGTGAGAGTTTAGGTTTGGTTTTGGTGATAATAGATGATTTCCAGTAATGTTGTGGGTGATTCTTAAAGAAAAAAGTAATGTTTTGGGTGACTTCCTATCCATTATGCCTACATGAAGCTGGGAAGCTCTTGCGGAGGAATTAAATTCCTATTATCCGTCCTTATGCCACTTATGTCCTCCTTTGACATGAACTGGATATGATATTTTTGGTCATGAACTATAGTGGAACCTGTTCATTCACAGTTGTGGTGCTCAGGTGCTGCAGTGTTCTGCAGCGCTTCAAGATCAGGATAGCTTTATATCAGGTCATCTTTCAACTGGGATACTAGTTTACCATTTCGCTACTATGTCGGGCATAGATCACAAAACCGTAAACGGACCGGTTTTTCCGCACAACAAAAACCGAGTGATAAATCGTAAAAACCGAGTGAAAACCATTTTTACTATAGTAAGTAGGTTCGGTTTTGTCGAAAAACCGTTCAATTTTAGAAACCGAGTCGGACCGATAACTCCGGTTTTCACGGTTTTTAATAAATCCATGGTCGCTGGTACCATTGTTTTGGCAATGTGCAACTTTCACTGTTTGGTTGTGAAGTCACACTCTCAGCATGATTTCAGCTGTTGGCTAATGTTTTTTGATGTTGACACTTATCTACAAATTTGCCATATTTCTCCATTCTGAAAGTTTCCATATTTCTCCATTCTAGTTTAACACTTTCTACAAATTAAACCGACTTCAGAGGCACCCATTCCACTTGCTACAGACAGCGCACCCAACTCTGGTTACTCCTCCCTTCGAGCAATTACTTGTTCTTAATATGTTTCCAAAGTTCAGCCTGTCAATGATAATGAGCCAAGCGAGATTTCGGTTTTCGTCAAGCGTTTGAGCTTCCATGTCCACCCAAGAGCTGATGGTGGTTGCAGTTGTTGAAAATTGAGATTGTTCGCATCCCTTTTGTGGGCCTAAGTTTGACACTTGAAACTCTCACCTTTGACAAAACGATATAATCAGTATTGTCAATATGAAAAATTATGATGAGATAACAGACCTCCTGCTCCCTCCTCAACAAAGATATGAAACTGGTTCCAAAGAAAGCAAAGATATGAAACTTCCAATTGTATGAAAAATTTAATCATCACATTGCTAAGTCAGCATGATTTGTTTCGGTTCAATGCAAAAGATACACATGCCAAATCTAACATTCCGGTGCAAGGCTGTCCGTCCTATCCTTTTCTGACCAAGCTGTGCAGCTACACTTCCAATAAGCAGAAAAAAAAAGGAAACATAAAAACGATCACATCAGGTTTTCTCCGAAGCACACAAACAGTTATAAGTAATGAGTTCAGAATCGTTACTGTGGTAGATGGAGGTCGCCATCACTTTGCTCCGTCCAATAGAAAAAGGGAATGGGAGGAAGCATCTGATGCTAAGTAGACAATTGTGAGGGTGTTTGAATCATTGAACAATGCGATTTGGACAGCCAGAATCTGTGGTTGCTTTCCTGAACAATTCCTGTCGTATGCAGTACTACTATTGCTAGAGCAGTGTAGTTCATTTCGCTGGTAAATGCTTCCGCCACACAGTCATGTTCTGCTGCCAGTTTCGCCACGCTTTTTCTGCTACTCAAAATTTTGCCGAAGAATAATTAATGAATAATAAGTAGTCTTTTAGCTGCAATATAAACAAGCGTACCTGTTCAGTGTATCTGACTGAAAATAATGCAACGTTCGATTAGCCAGCAGACATCGACCACTCGGGCCACCTCAAAATGGGGCCAGGTTTCACAGATAAGGCAGCCATTACTGGAAGGACAACAGGATCTTAAGTGCACAAGCACAACCACCTCTTCAAGCTGGCATGCTCAACATTGGGTTTCTCTGATATTTTTTCCTGAGGATAACAGGAAAAAATATGAAACGACAAGCTGTCCAATTAAGCATCCACCCATATATGTACGAGACATTCTCCACTTGCAAGTTGCAGGCAGCACTGCAATACTACTACACAGCCCAGCCCTTAGACAATTCAAGATCCAGCATCTGGCACTAGGTACCGCATAATTGGGATAGTAATAATTACTAAATGTGAATATATACAGAAAAGATGAGTCGGTTTGCGAAAACTTGAGCAAGCATTTGTTCTGTACTCAGCTCATTTCATTTTCGAAGCAGCAAGTCAGCATTCAACGGTAAAGAAGAGTCAGCTCTTCTTGGCCTCCTGCAGCATCTCCACCACCTTCTTCATCTTTGGCCGCTTTGCCGGAGAACGCTCTGTGCACAGCATCGCAACCTGGAGCACCGCGAGCATCTGCCTGCGCCACGCGAATGACACAGTGCTAAGTCTCGGGTCCATGATCTGCTCTGGTGTCTCCCCTCTCGCCGGGGCGGTGTGAACCCACCTGACAATGTCCACACCCTCCCCAAACCCCTCATCAGCTGGCAGCTTGGATGTCAAGATCTCCAGCAGAACCACCCCAAAGCTGTACACATTGCCTGGCACTGTCACTTGCATTGTGTAGGCATACTCTGCACGAAGCCAATTGCATCAGCAACAGATTATATATATACGAGAACTTCTAATTCAGTTAACAGATGTTGATCATAGTGTACCTGGAGGTATATAACCAAATGTGCCTGCAACCGCACTGATGCTGGCAGTGCCCTTTGAAGGATCCAGCAGCTTGGAGATCTCAACTTCTCCAAGAAGCGCATTGTAATGTGAGTCAAGGAAGATGTTCCCTGAAGAGATGTCGAGGTGAATTGTGGCAACCTGATGCAGGAATGCCAACCCTTCAGCAACATCAATGGCAATTGACAGCAGCCTCGGCCAGTCAGGTTTTTGGTTTTCACCATCACCATCAGCATTGCCATCATTGTGCAGCAATTGAAGCAGAGTGCCATTTGGCATATGGTGGTGCAGCAGCAGCGCAACATCTTCGTAGATGACATAGCCAATAGGACGCACAAGGTTCGGGTGGTTGATGTGTGCAAGGCGCTCGAGCTCTCGGATCATCTTGGACTGGTGGTGGACAATCGCACGATCTACCGACTTGAGCTTCTTGACACAGACCACCATACCAGACGGCATCACGGCCTTGTAGGTGATGCTGAACGTTCCATTGCTGAGAATGTTTGCATCCTTGAATGTCGCCTTTACACAGCTCTGGAAATCGATAGCCTGTTGCAAACTCTCAATGAACATGGTTGAGGCAACGACCTCCGGTGCAGCCACCACAACCTCCCCTGCCTCGGCCTTCTTGGCCTCAGCTTCCTTTTCCTGCCTCTCACGCCACATGAACAATGCCACCACCAATGATACCAGTGAGAAGATGAGCACGCAGGAGCCCACAACTGCCAAGGCCACCCTGTAAGATATCTTCCTGTGGTCCAATTCATAACTGGAACCATAAACTGATCCGCAGTCCACATCCAGAGGGTCGCCACACAACTTGGAATTGCCAGAGAAGCTGGATGCTGCGCTCTTTTGAAACGGCCCGAAATCTGGTATGGCACCGCTGAGCCGGTTGTTTGACAAATTGACCTCAATCAAGCTCAGCATCCCTCTCATATCACCTGGGATCTGACCAGATATCTCATTGCTCGACAAGTCCAGCGTGACAAGCTTATCGAGCCGTCCAAGCTCGCGGGGCAGGGACCCGACAAAGTGATTGAAGCTAAGGTTCAGAGCAATCTGCAGGCTCTTGATCTTGCCTATCTCAGCAGGTATCTCACCACTCAGGTTGTTGTTGCCGAGCTCCAGCGCAAGCAGCCGATTGCAGCCCCCAATCCCCGGTGGAACATCACCGGAGAACTCGTTGTGATCAAGCACAAGGAACTGCATCCGTGACCCATTGCAGATGCCATCCGGCAATTCACCGTGGAAAGAATTGTAGCTCAAGTCCAGCTTGCTAAGATTTCGGCACCGCAGGACCGACTTTGGGAAGTCGCCGCCAAGGCCGTTGCCGGACACGATGAGCTCCTGCAGGTTCCTCAGCTCGCCGAGCACATCCGGTACCTCGCCGGTGAGGCGGTTGTAGGCCAGATTGAGCAGCGTCAGGTTGGCGCAGCGCGCGAACTGGGTGGGGATTGCGCCGGACAGGTCGTTGCCGTTGGCCTCGAAGTAGGTGAGGCTGGTGGCGTCCCCGATGGACGCCGGGATGGCGCCGGACAGGCGGTTATCGCCTATGCGAACATTGGAGAGGCCGCGGCACCTGCCGATGGTCTCCGGGACGGTGCCGTTGAGCCGGTTGAGCGTGAGGATGAGCACCTGCAGGTTGCCGCGCTCGAAGAGGCTGCCGGGGATGGGCCCCTCCAGCACGTTGGAGTGGAGGTTGAGCACCCGGAGCTCCGACGAGCGGCCGAGCCCGGGGGGATCGGGCCGGAGAGCGAGTTCTCGTAGGCGGAGAGAAGGCGGAGGTCGGGGAGCGAGGCGAGCCAGGCGGGGAGGACGCCGGTGAGGTTGTTGCCGGAAATCTGCAGCTCCTCGAGGCCCGTGAGCGCGCCGAGCTCGTCGGGGATGGCGCCGGAGAGCGCGTTGTTGGAGAGGTTGAGGAACCGGAGCGCGGCCGCGCCGGCGAGGACGCGGGCACTACGCCGGAGAGGGAGTTCATGGAGAGGTCGAGGAACTCGAGGCGGCGGAGCGCGCCGAGCGCCGGCGGGACGCCGCCGCGGAGCGAGTTGGCGGAGAGGTCGAGGCGGGCCAGGGAGGGGAGGGACCCCACGGCGGAGAAGTCGCCCCTGATCCCGCGGCGCGGCAGGTCGATGGCGGTGACCGCGGCGGTGCCACCCTGGGCGCAGGTGACGCCGCGCCACGCGCAGTGGTCCGCGCCGGGGCCCCAGCCCGGCGGCGCGAGCTCCCGGCGCAGCGCCTGCATTGCGGCGGCGTCCCCGTCGGCGCGGACCCCGAGGGCCAGGAAGAGGAGGGGAAGGAAGAGGGAGGAGGTGCGGCGGGGGTGGAAGAAGGCATTTGGGGCTTGTGGGGGTTCTTCTTGGCCCGCGGCGAGGCGGCGGCGGCGGTGGTGGTGGCGCCCAGGCCTCGGGTGTCTGTGCGCCTGCTTTTCTTGTGTGGTTTTAGAGAGAGGAGAGAGAGAGAGAGAGAGAGAGGAGGCAGAGCGACAGGGGCTGGCTGCTGCTGCCTGCCTCGCCCACTCGCACTCCGTCCCCGTCAGGGGGGAGAGTTTTAGAGAGAGAAAAAGTGGGGGCGAGAAAGGGGAACAACGGGGCAGAGGAAGGTGGTGCTCTGCTCTTGGTTGAATTTCCAGTGAGACTGAGGCGTCGTTTCCACCTCAAAATTTATATAATGTCAAATCAAAGAGAATTTTATTATTTTGAAGATCTTTAATAAAGTTTAATCACAAAACTAATGTCATGACCCTTATCTAATTCACGAGACGAATCTAATGAGCATAATTAATGTATGTTATTAGAAGATGTTTACTAGTAGATCATCTTAGCTAATAACATGATTAATTACGATCATTAGATTCGTCTCGTAAATTAGATAGGGTCTGCGACATAGATTTTGTTATTAAATTAATAAAAATACTACTAAATAATAAGATTCTCTTCGATGTGACAGTATATAAATTTATATAGGTGGAAACGAACGGAGCCTGAGACAGAGAGAAAGAGCGGCCATGGGTGAAACGGCAAAGGGCACCCCACCGGTTCTGAGCTTCAGGAGCATATAGAGTTACTGTTACCAAGGTGTACAGTCTTGATCCAGCACGTCCAAGGTTACCAATAATTGAAAAACTGGATCTCCACGTTCAAACGTAATATACACGACGCTTTCATGTACTGGAAAACTTCACCACCACTAGACAGCACACTTGTTCGAGTCCACAATGATAAAACATTGAATTAATTAAAACATTATGTATTTGCAAACAAATTCCTATTAGCCTAAAAGAATATCGTCTGCATTATTAACCACTGAAGCTTTTTTTTTGCTGTTGTTTCCTCAATATGCGACATTTTAATGTTTGCATTTCTCTATTAGATGCACTCTCTGTTCCTATTACTTATCGTCCTAGGTGACCGAATTATCTTATTATCTTAGCATCTCAATACATATATTTTCCCTTACCGGTACATTCCTATCTATATAGCTCTCTATTCTCGTATTTAGGGAAAACGACGAGTGTGGGATAGAAAGTATGCCTGATTTTGAGTAACCATATTTATAGTACTTTTCACTCTTACAAATAGTAAATTGATCCCAAACACGCCTAATCATTTCGCTTTCCCAACCTACAATAAACTCTAGGCAAGAACAAGACGTAAACATGTCCTAAGTTTTTATTCATATACAAACCAATGCAGGTGTATCTCAAAGGTTCAACTATAAATACAAAATAATTTCCTAAATCACCCTACTTTGCATTTTTTTCTTTGTCACGAACATAAGATGTTATGCTAGTACATCCGAAAGGTAAGTCAAAGTCCTACTTCCTCCACTTCTGGTATTCCTTTGCGGTGCACCTAGCGATTTACCGTTGGGACATGGTGAATTTCTCGGGCCGGGCGCCGGTGAATCTTTGTGCTCTGTTCCTTTCCCAACTCTGTATCGGTCCAAACAGGTGCTCTAATTAACTACTCTAATCGACACGTACGGCCTGTCTCCACCTCACTGACATCGAGGCCCATTTGCCCTTTGTTAAGCACGGCGCTGATGTAATCATGCCTTGTTCGCCTTTCTGCGGTTTGTGGTGATTGGTAATGCCATGCAGCGACGACGTCCTCATAAGCCATAATTCGATTCCGCCTTTCGGCTCCCTTCTCTCTCTCTCTCTCTCTCTTTTTTTTAATTTTGTTGGACCATTTGGCTTTGTAAGAACAACTGAATATGTTCCCTTTGCCTGGAATTATGTTAGTGTGTAAATGGCATCCACTAGCCATCATTACAGTTTTGCAATGATTTTTTTGCCGAGACTATGAGTCTAGGTTGCTAAAGATATGATTACCCCTTTTGATCCCAGCAAAAAAGAGAGCAATAAGTTGTACTTTTTATTTAGATTAGAAGAAGTTAGGCATGAAAATAAGGACAAGCTGTTTGGTGCAATTACAATATGTAATACATATTTCACGATTATTTTCCATCCTCCAAAGTTAATTAATATGAAAAGTTTTCGCACTTAGGGCTTGGTTGGCTCTCTCCAATTTCTAACAAGCTAGTTTCTAAAAACAGGAGGTCCTCCAAACATACCAGATTCTTAGCCCGTTTCTAAAAACTGGTTTATGAGTTCTTAAGAAATTCATAATTTGGTCTAACCCAGTTAATATCAGTATTTATCTGAAAATAAGTAATTAACATTGGTTTTTAGTTTCTAAAAACTAAGAATCAACCAATACACCAAATTTTTATTTATAAACCAGTTTTTAGAAACCAACCCTAAAAACCAGTTTCTTAAAACTGGACACGATCCAAACATGACCTTAAACAATGCAAAAAACTTCCGAAAATAAACGCTGATGTCCTCTAAACGACTAAACTATTTTAGTATTATTTTCAAGACTGTTAAGCATTATTCGAGTAAATGTACAAAATTTCAGGTTGTGACTTATCCAAAGTGAAGATATAAGAAAACAAAACCGTGTAACAATAAAAGGAAAAACAAAGGACACACATGTGCCATTGTCCACACAGAAACTTTCCTTTTCTTTTTCCTTAACACACTTTGAGATCTGCGGTTCATTTTTTTGTAGCAAAATGCCTATGCCCTGTGTTTGTTTTACTGGTATTTTGGGGAACACCAACACTGGGCAGAAGTACACTGACCAATTTTTCCATAGATGTTTATGCAACCTTTCACCTCAAGAGTTGATTGATTGCAAATAATAAGATATCCATTTTGTGTAATAAAATTTTCAGGTGATCTAAACTTCAAATAAGGTACTATTCACTATTCAGTTCACATGGCCTGTGGCTCATAAACATGAGCTTCTTCTGGTCCATGCTGACATTCGCATGATATTTCTGGACACAAAGAAACTAATACATATCCTCTACTTTTTTCTTGACATTGATTAGCACAATGTTCTAGCCGATGTCAGGAAAAATAACAAGAAGATCTTAAAGGCAGCGTAAAAGCAGAGCATCCCACAATTTTTTCAGTTTCTGATTATGACACCATGTGTTTGTTCTATTTTGCTTTGTAAAAGCAATTTTTCAGATTTCTTTTTTGTTTCAACACATTTCTGAACCCTGCAACATACAAAAAGAAAACTAAACCTTTTACCTTTGGAGCACTTGCTGGGCTGTCTTAGTAGAGGGAATCCTAATGCATCCCTTAATTGCGTGAGTTGCTCCTGTTAAATCTGCATCTCTATGCTAGTAGCTACCGAAGCCTTTCTCTGTGGTCCCCTGACACTGGGAATCTTTGTCCTCAGACGTCCAGGAGGAATGAATATAAACTATCGGTTCAGCAAACATGAGCATGAACTGTGTCCTCTTTTGATATAATTAACTGTGCATCCGTATGCTTTCAGAGGCACAATTAACAGGTGTTCGGGCGTTGTCTCCCAGTTGTTACTTGCGGCTTTAAGTTTTCTTGGTACAAGTTCCTCAAATTCCTCTTATGAGACTTAAAAAAAATCTGTTATAAGCTTATGTTCTCTTCCTTTTTACGCTTTTCAATAATGCAATGAGTTAATTTCTCTCTTTTTTTTTTGACTGAAAGTCAATACTCTTTCAAAATGTAGGGCTTTTAGCCAATATGTTAAAAAAATACTATATCATTCATTTTTACTTCCATCTACTCATCCATTGACTCTCCAACCAACCCAAAAATTTATCACATATACAAAACCTCATATATTTAGAAAAAAATCAAACTCTACAACACTCGTACATTTAGGGATGGAGGACGTATGAATGAATTAAAAAAAAAATCTAAAATAGCATCCCGATTGTCGGGGTAAAGATTAGCTCTGCCGCGTGGCAGCGACCGGACCTACCCAACGATGAGGTCACCACGTCCACATCGTCTCCGGAGGCGAGGCCAAAGCTCGAGCGGACCGACCAGGGAACGACCCCCACGCGATACTCAAGGATGTCCGCCTCGCACGACCTTAACGCCTAGGTCGAGAGGCTCCGCCTCGCACGACCTTAGCGTCCAAGCTCGAGAGGCCCCGTCCCGCACGACCATGGCGTCCCTCGAGCTCGACCTTAAGGCTCGACCACCGGCCGCATTCAATGTCAATCGCCCGGCGCCCACGTGGGCTCGGACCGGGAATTATTGGAGAGAAGCCCGAGCCCATCCCTCCTGCCGCTACCTGCTCCCGTCGAGCACGCCGATGGGACATCCCATTCCTGTTGAATGGCAGGAGTTGGCGTGGACCGCGGGTTCGGGACGAGTCGCTGCCCAACGATGTACGAACGTACGGTCTCCCGACACACCCGTCGAACGGGTGTAGCTCGAGGTCGAGCTCGAGCTAACGTTCCGCCCCGCACGACCTCTCCCGTCAAGCTCGACCAGGGTGAGCAATCACCTCCGTACCTCGGCCACGTCCGATGCATCATCACGACCGACAACGAAGGACGGGCATGGCACGTCTAAGTCCAACCACTCCGTGAACGGCGTCGCTCGTGCCTCCCCGATTGCGGAACACTCCACCCCGAGGCCGGTTGCAACAGGAGCGACACGACCGACCAGTCAATCCCGACGGAACGAACAAGCAAGGAAGCCGATTGGAGAACTCCGAAGCTCGACCATCTCCTTTTTTCTTTGTTTCTTCCCCTGTAACACGGGTCCCATCCCTATGACTATAAAGGGGTATGACACGACGCATACACGACGGACACAACTCTCACCACACACATACACGCTCGTACACGGGACTTGGAGCACGCTCCTCTCCCACCACATCCGTATTCGCATTTTCCATCTTGGCGCAAGGAACACGACGCCGCGAGACCCTCCCCGCTCGCCGGACGTAGGGAGCCTTCCCGAACCAGCCTAAACCCTTCGTGTCTTCCCTTGTGCACCATCCGGCCAAAAACGCGCAACCCCGGGACAAATTCTACCGTCGGTGGTTCGAGCACCGACGGTTGGCGCGCCGGTAGGGGTCGTTGCGCATTTTCGTCACGCTTTTTCTTCCCACATGGCCTGGATGGTTGATTCCGAGCTCTCGTTCCGGGCCCCAGCACGACCGTGCGGTTTGGGAGCCTCGATTTCGTGGCTACCGATGAGCGGACGCCGGCACACGTCGAGCTGCCGGCGCCACGAGTCCGGGCGGCAACCCGTGTCACCGCGAACGTGACACGGCTTAGCGCTCTCTCGGGAGCGGCTAATTTGGCGGAGACGGAGTTCGTGGGGATGGTGACCCACCCTCCGAATCCCTCTTCGACCTTCTCGACGCCGAAGAAGAGGAAGACTCGAGCCAGGGCAGCAGCGATGAGGCCCACGGCCCCGCTCGCGAGTGCAACGTGCTGCACACCGGGGCAGCGGGCGTCCGTAGCGCCGGGGGACCGACGGAACCAGGGCCGGGCGCCGCCGGGACCCCGGCAGCTCAACGCGCGGACACCGCGCCACCGGGAGGCGACGACCTTCGCACTCGCCTCCGGGCCCGGCGCCCGGAACTTGAGGAGGCTCGCCGTGGCCTCGATGAGGAGGCCGCGGCGGTGGAGCGGAGCCGCGGCGGCAGCGCCAGCATGAGGGGTGCAACGCGCGCCTAAGGGCTCGACACGTCGAGCGGCGGATCGCCGACGATGTCGGAGCCGAGACCCAAGCACTTCCCGCGTCGTCGGACGGAACGTGGCCGTGGCAGCCGCGTTGCTAAAAACCCTTCCGATACAGCCGACTCCCGAGGCGCAGCGAGCGCAGAGAGAGATGGCCGCGCTCCTCGCCAAGGCGGCGGAGCAAGCATGCGGAAAGTTCGCGACGACGCGCCGCGCGCGTCGGTCGAGCACGCCGGCGCCGGCGGCGCAACTCTCGAGCAGGAGGGTCGGTGCACGCCTCCGTGCGACGGCCCGCGCGACCGGACCAGCCCGAGCCTAGGCGGTCGGTGCACTCCCGCATCGGAGCCGCACGAGACGCGCGCTTGACGCTCGGACGCCGGCGTCGCGCTCGGGATGACAGAGGCCCACGCCTCATCCGAAACCCCCGCCGCGGAGGTCGGGGCGACGTCGAGCACGATCGGAGCCGGAGCCCCGACCCCCGGGTCCGAGGGTCTTCGGCTCCGCGATTGGGGAGGGACCTTCCCTCCGCGCTTCCGTCCCCGACGACGGTGGCCAAATACGCGGGGAGTCGAACCCCTCCCTCCGGCTAGAGGACTACCGGCCGGCATGCCGGTCGGCGGCGCGAATGATGATCTCGCCATCATTCGAAATCTCCCGCTATACCTCGCCGACTCGGCAAGGACTGGCTCGAGCATCCGCCCGAAGGTCGGATACGCTCGTGGGGCGACCTGCGGGAAGTCTTCGTAGGAAACTTCCGGGCCACGTGCGCCCGTCCGGGTAACCCCTAGGAGTTGAAGAACTGCCGGCGAAGCCGAACGAACCGCTCCGGGACTACATTCGGCGCTTTTCCGCGCCGCAACGAGCTACCCCACGTCGTGGACGCGGATGTCATCGGGGCCTTCCTCTTCGGAACGAACGCGCGAGGCTCGGTGCACGAGCCGGGCGAAGCTGCCCGCGAACGGCTCGGGAACTCCTTGACATCGCCACAAGCCACGCCTCGGGTGAGGAGGCGCTCGGGGCCCTCCTCCACCGCGACCTCCCCGAGAAAGGGAAGGGCAAGAGGACCGATGGCAATGCGGGCGGGGGCCTTCGGCTCCAAGCCCAACAAAAAGAATGCGGGCGGGGGCCTTCGGCTCCAAGTCCGAGCGCTTCGAGTGGACTCGGGAGGCGCAGGTCGCGCTCGACGAGGTGAAGCACGTCCCGGCAAACCCTCCGGTCTTGACTCCCCCACTCCCCGGAGAGCAACTCTTGCTCTATGTCGCGGCAACCACTCGGGTCGTCGGCGCCGCCATTGTGGTCGAGCGCGAGGAAGAAGGCCACGCACTCAAAGTACGGCGCCCCGTCTACTACGTCGGTGAAGTCCTCTCCGACTCGAAGACTCGATACCCGCAAGTGCTCAAGATCCTCTACGCCCGATGGTCGCCGGACGCAAGCTACGCCACTACTTCGACTCACACTCGATAACCGTGGTGAGCTCCTTCCCTCCGCGCGACATCATCGAGAACGAGGAGTCGGCGGGTAAGGTCGCCAAATGGGCCCTTGAGCCGATGGGGCACGATATTACTTACTCGCTCCCGCACGGCAATAAAGTCCCGAGTTTTGGTCGACTTCATTGCGGAATGGACGGAGATCCAGCCTACCACCGGCGCCGGTGGATCAAGAGTACTCGGGTTATGTACTTCGACGGGTCGTTGATGCGCCGAGGAGCCGGCGTCGGACTCGTCTTTGTCTCCCCGGGGATCCACATGAGGTATGCTATCCGGTTGCATTTCCCGGCCTCGAATAACGTGGCTGAATACGAAGCCTTGGTAAATGGCCTAAAAATCGCCATCGAGCTCCGAATCCGACGGCTCGAGGTCCGCGGCGACTCCCGGCTCGTCGTCGACCAAGTCATGAAAGAGTCAAGTCGTCGGAGCGACACGCCGACGCTCTATCATGGAGAGGTGTGAAAGCTCGAGGAGAAGTTCGACGGGCTTGAGCTTAGACACATACCCCGACGACTTAATGAGGCAGCGGACTCGCTCGCCAAGATCGCGTCCGGTCGGGAGCCGGTCCCGACGGGCATCTTTGCCCATGATCGGCTTCAACCATCGGTGCGACCTCCCGCCGCTCCCCACAGGTGAGGAGAAATTGGTCGAGGTGGGTCGGGAGGCTTCCCCGGTGTCGACCTCGACTCGAGGCGGCGCCCGAGCCCGGACGAGGCCTCGGGGGTTCCACGATCGGCCACGGAGGTCGTGGAGATCGACGCGCCGGCGAGCTCCGCACCACGCGTTGGCCGATTGGAGAACTCCGTACATCGAGTACCTCCTCCACGGCGAGCTCCCGTCCGACCGAACTAAGGCGAAGCGCCTCCACGTACGCTCTAAGTCGTTCGTCTTGGTCGACGGCGAACTTTATAAGCGCAGCGTGTCGAGGATCTTGCAGCGATGCATCCCGCTCGAGGAAGGCGTGCGACTCCTCGGTGACATACACGCGGGCGTCTCGCGGTCATCACGCCGCGCCGCATACCCTCGTAGGCAACGCCCGTCGACGGGGCTTCTATCGGCCAACCGCCATGGCGGATGCAACTCGCATCGTTCACCAATGCAAGGGCTGCCGTACTTCGCTCGACAAACGCACCAACCTCGCCCGGGCCCTCCAAACTATACCCGTCACTTGGCCCTTCGCGGTCCGGGGTCTAGACTTGGTCGGCCCTCCGAAAAAGGCGTCCGGGGCTTTACTCACTTGCTCGTCGCCGTTGACAAGTTCACAAAGTGGATTGAAGCTCGAGCCATCGGCAAGATCCGTTCCGAGGAGGCGGTCGAGTTCTTCCTCGACATTGTCCATCGCGGACAATGGCACGCAGTTCACGGGGAAGAAGTTCCTCACGTTCTGCGACGATTACCACATTCGAGTGGATTGGGCCGCCGTGGCTCACCCCCATTCCAATGGGCTGGTCGAACGGGCCAACGGCATGATCCCGCAAGGACTCAAGTCGCGCATTTACGACCGCTTGAAACGTTTCGGCGGTCGTTGGGCAGCCGAACTACCGGCCGTCCTATGGACTCTTCGAACGACTCCAAGTCGAGCGACCGGCTACACGCCGTTCTTCATGGTCTATGGATCGGAGGCGATCTTGCCAACCGATCTCGACTACGGAGCCCCAAGGGTCCGTGCCTTCAACGAACAAGGGAACCGGACGGCCCTCGAGGACGCGACGGACCAGCTCGATGAAGCGCGCGACGCTGCGCTCTTGCACTCTGCCGAATACCAACGGACGCTCCGACGGTACCACGATCGCAACGTTAAGAGCCGCGCGTTCAACATTGGAGACATTGTGCCGTGCGAGGTGCAGAGCAACAAGGATCGCCACAAGCTAACCCCTCCATGGGAGGGACCTTACATCGTGGCGCGAGTCATCGAGCCCGGCTCCTACAAGCTCAAGACGTTGGAAGGTCGAGAACTAACCAACGCTTGGAACATTGCGCAATTACGTAAGTTCTATCCCTAACCTCGCACTTGCTCCTTTACTCTTAAGCGATCGCCCGCCAAGTACGAGCGACCCTCGACCTCCGTCGCGAGGTCGAGCCTCGCTCGGGGCTGGAAAGCGGGCGAAACCACGATTTTTCGAAAACAAAAATCGCCTACACTTAGCTCTTTTTTCACGAATAAATTTACTAAGTCTCGTCCGGCCTTGAATTCGAACCTCGCCGACGACCAAAGTAAGCGCGAGTAAATGAACTCACAGTCTAAGTTGGTCGGAAGGTCGAAGCTCGAGCGCCCAGCGGCCCTAGCAAACGCTCACCAAATACGACTAAGTTCAACGAGGCTCGACGGCTCAAGCTTTGTGACTCAACGAGGCAAGATGAAAAGGCCAAAACGTATTCAAGTTCAACTTAAAATTACTTGATAAAGAGCGAGACCTCGAAGGGTCAAGCGCAGAACGATTTAAGAAAACTTAAAGTTATTTACAAGCGGGGAACCACGCCCCTTTGTTCTTAACAAAACAAAAAACAAAAAACTAATCCCCTAAACTTTCTACGACTTGAGGAGGGGCTCCTCCTCGAGCTTTGCAGCCGCAGCATCGGCGAGTGCGCGCGTCTCGGCCTTCGACGAACTCCAGCTCGGCGCCGGCGAGGCCGGGGACGAGTCCAAGTCGCTGTCGGCCCCGAAGTCGAGGTCTTCGTAGTGGGACGCCGGCACCGTGAAGGTCTCTCGCACGGCGGAGCGCCTAGCCCCTCGAACCACCGCGCTAATCCGCTCCGGCAGAGCGGCTTCAACGTTCCGCTCGACCTCCGCGTCGACGAACGCGCGGTCCAGGGCAGCATTGAGCTCCCTCCGTGACGCCTCCGCCGTGGCCGGCCTCGCTCCAGCCCCGCAAAGAAAACAGAACTCGAAACCCGGCTCGAGTAGTCGAGGAAACGACTAGGGGACCCGATTAAGGTCAAGGAGGAAAGGCGCAGAACACCTACCCTCCTTCTCGGCCCGCCGCTCCCGGAGCTCGCGAAGGTAGCCGGACGCGGTCCGGTGGGAGACTTCCGCCGCGGCCTCGGCCTTCCGCCTCGCCTCCCGCTCCGTCCGGAGCGCCGCGTTGACTCTCTCCGCGGCCAAGGCGGCCTCCTTGGCTTTGGCCAACGCCGCCGGTGCCTCCTCCTTTGGGCGGCGCGCCTCGGCGGCCTCGAGCTCCGCCGCCACCTTCGGCACCCGAAGAGCCTCCTCCCGAGCGTTTGCTTTGTCCGGGCCGGCGCGAGCCTTGCTGGCCGCCCGCACGCGATGGCACGAGCCCGGCCAAGAAGTTAGACAACCTCCGATCCGGAGGCTGCCCGGGGCACGGCCGGCCTCCGCGGACGCATCTCCCGCCGCCGTCACCATGGCGGTGGACCCGCCCTCGGCGCTCGCCCCCTCGACCTTGCGGCTCGCGCCGCCGAGGAGGTCGGCGACTTGCGAAGGGTCGTTGGCGGCGCCTTCCTCCGCGGGGGCACCATCCGCTCAGGCGCAGGTGCGCTTTCGTCGGGCCCGCCCTCGCGGACTCGTTTCCGGCGGCCACCGACGGGTCGACCGCCGGCCGCGGTGGCTCGCCGGGAGGTTCGGTAGGAACTTCGATTGTCGGGGAGGGCTCCGCGGCGCCTCCCTCACCGGGCGCAGCAAATTTAAAGACATCGACATGCGTGTCCGCATGCCGTGTGACCGTCTCACCGGTGGAACGGGATTAGAGACAGCCGACGCGAGCGTCCGCGCGCCGGTCTTCCGCGCCACCCTCGGTCGGCCGGGGTCGCCCCGCCAACTTCTTGGGCTCGCAGCGCCTCCGCGCCGGAACCTTGCGCGGGTACCACGTCTTCGGAGGTGGTGGAGGAGGGACGTCGCAGATCTACGCCATCCGCCGTCTCCTCCCCGGCGTCGCCGGCGTACGGTTAAGGTCGGTATCGCCTCCGACTAGCTCGGCGATCATCTCCGCGGCTTCCCTTGCAGCGGCGAAGGATCTACCGTTAAGTCAACCACCTCCGTCCCAAAGAAGGGGTCCGGGGTGGCCTCGTCTCCTCCTCGCGCGAGATGCCTCGCCGATCCCGGAGCTCGATTCGCCCCCGCGAGGAGCGGGTTGACTCGAGGGGCCGGCCGCGAAGGTCGAGGTCGAGGTCGAGGGAGCCGAGGACTCGAGACCCGACGTGACGGCGCGGCGAGAGCAAACGAACGGCACCCCTCGTCGCTCTCGTACCCGCCGGCTCCGCCGTCCTCCTCGGAATCCGTCGGCTCGGGGGTCGAGGCGGTAGACGCCGTGTCGGGATTCCGCCCCGCGAGCGGTACGCGTCCCTCTTCCTCCGACGCTCAACGGCCCGCGCCGTCTTCTCCAGCTGCGAGCTCACGGCCACCTCTCTCGCGGCCTTCCTCTCGGCCCGCACTTCCGCGGCGTGGAGGCGTTTAGCTTCGCGATGAGCAGCCCCTTCGGGAAGCCGAAATCGGGGGCGCCGCCGAGCGGAACCCGGGCGGACTAAGAAACGAGGAGGGCGAGTCGGCAAGCAAATCGAGTATCAAACTCAAACGAGCCTCGAGAAAGGTCAAGTCAACTTACCACATCCAGGGCGTCCGGTGCGGCTTCATGGGAGGGGCCCCGGGACGAGCCGGTGGCGTGCGGCCGTTCCTAGCGCGCTACGGACGCGCGACGCAACGGTGCCGTCGTCGAGCTCCTGCACCGCCATCACGGTGTCGGGGACGACACGGTCGTGTCCCGACACCGATGCATCGAGCATCGAGCGCCGCATCGGCGGCGCGAGCTGAACTTGTGGGTAAAACCCACCACCACCGTCGCATCGACGTCGGACCGGGCCAGTGCCGGATCGCCTCGACGGCCGAGGTCGATCTTGCGCCGGCTGTCCCGAGGACACCCCCACTTCCACTCCTCCGGGCCCTCTCGAAAACCCGACCCTCGAAGGCCGGAAACGGATGCCCCGGGTCCTGCCGAAGGTAGAACCACTTCGGGTGCCACCCCTGGTTCGATGAAGGGGTGGTCACCGTAATGTAGTCCCCGCCACGGTTCCTCTTCATTACTATTCCCGCGCAACCGACGTGCGCGGGAACATCTTCACCCCCGGAGTTCCTCCTCCGAAGGAGATTGACGCGGAAGAAGTACCGCCGGAGGTCCGGGTCGGGCTCCATGCCCAGGAAACCCTCGCAGAGAGCGACAAAAATGCTCGACTGCCGAACCCCATTGGGGTTCGGATGCTCGGAGTTCCGGATGATTCCGGAACATCGGCGCCGCAGAAAGTCGCTCCCCGGCGTCCCCGAGCCGCGCTCGTGGAAGTGGAGGAACGAAACCACGTAGCCCCGGGGAGGCTGCGGGTGAGACTCGTTGCCGGGGAGCATCCACCACCGGTCGGGGCCGCGCGCACGCAGCAGGCCCTGCGTCACCGAGCGGTCAAGCTCAGCCCTCGTCGTCGTGGACCGGATCCAAGTCGACATGGTTGGGGTGGAGGAGGAAAAGCTCAGGAGCTCGGAAGACGAAAGCCAAGGCAAAGAAAGGCAGAGGCTAGGGCAAGGAAGGCGACGGCACGTGAGAGCCAAGGGACCCGGTGGGCGACAGCTTAAATAGGGGGCCGCCCCAGTGCAGCCACGAACCTTCGATTCTACGAGCGGGCCCCACGATCGCCGCAACCTTGGTAAATCGCCTTAAATCTTCCCTCTCCCACTTTCTACATCGTCGCCGCGGGCGTGGGCCTAGGCCGCCCGTACTAACCGCGCAGGTCCCACCACTACCGAGAAGGAACCAACCCCGTGCTGCGCGTGCCCGCCACTACGCGCCACCAAACGGATAAAGACCCGCCTCGATCCCCGGACCATGGAAGCCGAGACGGTGAAAATCCCACGCTCCCCTCTCGAACCTTTTGTCCTTCCATATTCTCTCACCCGCATGCAGAGACACGAAAGGGCACGCACCCCGAAGGAACGGGTCGACCCCTACTCGACTTCCACCAAGGCCGAACGCTCGACCTTGGGGGTCGACCGACGGAGGATCGGCCTCGAAGGTAAGAGGGGATAAGAGATCGAAACCGTCTCGACGGCCCCGCCCGCCAAGGTTCGAAGGCTAGCCCATCCGAGGGTTCGACGGCCGCCTCGAGCAAGTATTTCACGAGCCAGGGAGTGACGTCGATGGGCCCGCCTAGCGGCCATGACCCACGCGCGCGAGCGCGACGGGCGTCGACCGACACGTTCGAGTCCCGGTCGACCTCGACTAAGGGGAATCTCACCGTAGAGAGGCGCCGAGCCCCCGAAACCTATCGAACGATTTTGGGTCCCAATCGAGAACGGCCGTACGGATTTATGGAGTTGTCCCCCGGCGGGCCCGATGGAATCTCTCCGACGAGAAACCGCAACTCCGCTCGAACTTTTCCCGTTATCGAGCTCCCCGAGCCCCGCGTGCCGGTCCTTCCGGACGAATCGCGGATCTGCTCTACCCTCCGTCGTACGAACGCGACGCGGATGGGGAAAACGGCCAAAGACGAAACATCTCTCGATCGACCGTTCGCAACGCGCGAGAGGTTCGAGGGCCGGCATCGCGAGTATGAGGTCCGACGGTGGGACCGCATCCCGATAGGGCGTCTCGGCCAGGGCACAAGCCTACGGCTTGTCCCCCGGCTCGGGGCTATCGTCCACCGGACGCGCTCGCGCGCGCCCGATGAAGAAAAAGCTCCTCACGAAGATGACCCCTACCTCTCGAAAAGACCCCCGGCATGTCATCGACTCGCCCGGGGCTCTGGGACTACCGTCGGGGGTAAAGATTAGCGCTGCCACGTGGCAGCGACCGGACCTACCCAACGAGTAGGTCACCACGTCCACATCGTCTCCGGAGGCGGGCCAAAGCTCGAGCGAACCGACCAGGGAACGACCCCCACGCGATACTCAAGGATGTCCGCCTCGCACGACCTTAACGCCTAGGTCGAGAGGCTCCGCCTCGCACGACCTTAGCGTCCAAGCTCGAGAGGCCCCGTCCCGCACGACCATGGCGTCCCTCGAGCTCGACCTTAAGGCTCGACCACCAGCCCGCATTCAATGTCAACCGCCCCGGCGCCCACGTGGACTCGGACCGGGAATTATTGGAGAGAAGCTCGAGCCCATCCCTCCCGCCGCTACCGCTCCCGTCGAGCACGCCGATGGGACATCCCATTCATGTTGAATGACAGGAGTTGGCGTGGACCGCGGGTTCCGGAACGAGTCGCCGCCCAACGATGTACGAACGTACGGTCTCCCGACACACCCGTCGAACGGGTGTAGCTCGAGGTCGAGCTCGAGCTAACATTCCGCCCGCACGATCTCTCCCGTCAAGCTCGACCAGGGTGAGCAATCACCTCCGTACCTCGGCCACGTCCGATGCATCATCACGATCGACAACGAAGGACGGGCATGGCACGTCTAAGTCCAACCACTCCGTGAACAGCGTCGCCTGTGCCTCCCTCGATTGCGGAACACTCCACCCCGAGGCCGCTTGCAACAGGAGCGACACGACCGACCGATCAAACCCGACGGAACGAACAAGCAAGGAAGCCGATTGGAGAACTCCGAAGCTCGACCATCTCCTTTTTCTTTGTTTCTTCCCCGTAACACGGGTCCCATCCCGATGACTATAAAGGGGTATGACACGACGCACACACGACGGACACAACTCTCACCACACACATACACGCTCCTACACGGGACTTGGAGCACGCTCCTCTCCCACCACATCCGTATTCGCATTTTCCATCTTGGCGCAAGGAACACGACGCCGCGAGACCCCCGCTCGCCGGACGTAGGGAGCCTTCCCGAACCAGCCCTAAACCCTTCGTGTCTTCCCTTGTGCACCATCCGGCCAAAAACGCGCAACCCCGGGACAAATTCTACCGCCGGTGGTTCGAATACCGACACTCGATACATTGTAGTGGAACCGAAACCCGTCGGTACTCCGAGCTGCACATGATCTTTCCTTCAATGATTAGTTGAATAGTGTATTCCATAATCTTTGACACGGCTTATAGAAGTGTTTATTGAAATTGCTTATACTCAATAAGCACTTTGAAGTGTCAAACAACAAAATAGCAAAACTATTTATTTGGTATAAGCACCTATAAACACTTAGCAATTTTGTACTAGCATAAACATTTTGAGTGAAGCACCAAAACATAGCTTATAGTGCTCATGGGTGCGAATAAGCTCGTTTTGATGGATAAGCATAAGCAACTTTGCCAGACGGATTGACTTGTTTACGTACAATAAACACTATTAATAAGTACTATAAGTCGGCAACATCTTCATCATATCCGTCCTGGAGAGACCAAAACCATCCAAGCATCCTTACCGTTGTCGGAGAGTAAGAGGGTGAACAAAATCTTCAGTGTCAAATAACTTGACATGAAGAAACTATCATAATCTAGAACTCGATCTACTAAACTTATTAGAGAGACGGATCCCCACTTCCTCCTGCTGTTGGCAAGCTAGCGGAGATGGGAAGGGAGGGGACCAAGGTGGAGACTCCCTTCGCTGCGGGTGCTATTTTTGGGGCGTGGTTGGGAAAACGTGTTTTGAGGAGGACGAGTTACAATGGTCGATTGACCATTTAACGATGAGCAACACAAATCGCGAAGAGACCGAAGCTCACTAGCGACCGGGTAAAGTTTCACAATAGTAAGCCTATTAAGGCTCCGTTTGGGACATCTGTGGGTCGAAGCGTCTCTCTCCAAAACTAGTTTCCTATTGAAGTCGCTGCCTACGTAATCACATTTGAGCCAAACAAGTCGATTATCCAAATCGCGTCGACGAGAAGGCGGGTCCAGGCGTTGACACCGAAGAGCCGGTGCGGAGCTTGGGATCCGGCGAGTGAGGCGGAGCTTGGGTCGGAGGTGGGGGAGGCGGTTCCGACGGTGGGGGAGAAACAACAAGCCACCCCCATCCAACGGACCTCGCGCTCGCGCCGCCCACCACGCACCGGCGCGACCCCCGCGCCCACGCCCACCGGCCGCTCCTCGTGCCGGAGGTCGGCCGGTCCTCCTCGGGCTCGGCGGCTCGGGGCCGGTGTGGAGCTCGGCGTCCGACGGTGATTGAGGCGGGGCCGCAGTGGCGGGGCCATTAGCGGCGGAGCTCGGGCGGAGGCGGGGAGGCGGGTCTCGCCGGCGAAGGAGGCGGCCGAGCGGAGCCGGTTCCAAAGCTCGGGACCGGAGCTCGGTTGGGGCGACGGCGAAACCCAGCGGCCGATGGCTCGGGCCGGGCGAAGCGAGGTGGGGAGGCCGGGAATCCACCGCGTCGTGGAGCATCCAGGGTGAGGCCCGATTCTGCGTTGCGATCAAAAAGGGACTCGGGGAGAAATCGTGTCCATAGAAAATGCGTTGAGAATTTGGTTGTTTGGCTCCTCAAGCGGATTAAATTCAATAGAATCTACTCATAAGGCGTCCCAAACGGGGCCTAAGTACTTAGATCCAATCAAGCCAACATGCCACACTATTGGATACCAACAGTCCATCAAATAGAAAATGTAGGCCCAAAGTGTAATTTTGCAACAGTAAGTCACTATTGGATACCAACAGCCCATCGGATAGCAAAAAATAGGCCCAGTGTAATTCACAATAAGCCCAACTCTACTCTGGTAAATACTGAGGTCCAATCAAGCCAGTAAGTCACTATTGGATACCAATAGCCCATAGAATAGCAAAAATTCGGCCCGAAGTGCAATTCTGCAAAAGGCCCAAAGGCCCAACTCTGACTGTGAAACCCTAACCCCATGGTCTCCACGGCGGCGCCGCATATAAATCGCCGCCAGGATCTCTTCGCCCCCTCAAACCATCGCGCCGCCGCAACTCCATTCTCACGCCACCGCTCTCGAGCGCTGCCGCAATCCTTCCCCCACAACCCCCATCCACCATGGCTGAGCGCGGAGGCGAGCGTGGAGGCGAGCGCGGCGGGTTCGGCCGCGGGTTCGGTCGCGGTGGGCGCGGTGACCGCGGCGGTCGCCGTGGCGGCAGGCGTGGCGGACGCCAGCAGGAGGAAGAGAGGTGGGTGCCGGTGACCAAGCTCGGGCGCCTGGTGAAGGAGAACCGGATCTCCTCCATCGAGGAGATCTATCTCCACTCCCTCCCCGTGAAGGAGCACCAGATCGTGGAGCAGCTCGTGCCGGGGCTCAAGGACGAGGTGATGAAGATCACGCCGGTGCAGAAGCAGACCCGCGCCGGGCAGCGCACGCGCTTCAAGGCCTTCGTCGTCGTCGGCGACAACAACGGCCACGTCGGGCTCGGCGTCAAGTGCGCCAAGGAGGTGGCCACGGCCATCCGCGGCGCCATCATCCTCGCCAAGCTCTCGATCGTGCCCGTCAGGAGGGGGTACTGGGGTAACAAGATTGGCCAGCCGCACACCGTGCCCTGCAAGGTCACCGGGAAGTGTGGGTCCGTCACCGTGCGCATGGTGCCAGCACCCAGGGGGTCTGGAATCGTGGCAGCTCGCGTGCCCAAGAAGGTGCTCCAGTTCGCAGGAATTGAGGACGTCTTCACCTCGTCGCGTGGCTCCACCAAAACGCTCGGCAACTTCGTCAAGGTATGGTGAATCATTCGGAACCCTTAAGACGGAATGGCTGATTTGAGACTTAGTGGCCTTTGTTTGGGCGTATCTGGGAGTTTGAAATTATTTTGTTATCCATCCACGATTCTCGTGTAGTGTCTCTTTTAGTGTTTCCTGTATAGGAGCTATTTTTTTTTGATTCTTGTATAGGAGCTATTGTGGTAACTATTAGGTGTCATATTAAAACTGTTCTGTCTAAATGCTACAGTTAGTGACCGACCAGTTAAATCCTTTATTGAGTATTTACATTGTGCCACATTTACTTGGATAGTCCACAGTATAATATTATGTGAGATTAACTTGTTTTTTCAGTCAGGTTTGTCACATAGTAATCTTAAGATGTAACAGTACAGTAGAATCCTTTGCTAGCTGCAATTCAACTTTTACAACTGCTTGGGTATTTGCCAGGGATTAAGATTTATGGTTGCCAAGTGTAATGGTTAAAAAGTGGCTGAGGATAGGTGCAGACCTACTTTCATACTGATTTGCATTTCTTTAATCTCAGCTGAAATATGTGAACTTATTTGTTTGTTCTGTTCGTGTTGTCTGCTTTTGAAATGTGAAATTTTCTTGTTGCGTTGTGCTACCTTTGCAGCCTGATATGCATTGTACCATATTGTTGAACTAGTTGTTGATACCTAGATTCATTAGTGGGCAGTATATTATCCAAATTCCATCTGTCACAGAACTGCTGTCATGGTTCACTATGGGACGATATTAAATTTTTCTAGTTGTAGTTTGGTTCTGTCTAACTCTAGCTCTGAGTAATCTGCACATGCTGTGGAGCTGTTAAGTACTGTGAATATTCTGGGCTCATTATTGAGGTTTATTTTTGTTGTCGATGTAGCCTTTGATACCTCTTGTTAAGAACATTATATGGTCTGGAGTCTGGACCTGATTGTTATCTGCCATTTGCAGGCAACCTTTGATTGTCTCATGAAGACCTATGGCTTCCTTACTCCCGAGTTCTGGACTGACACCAAGTTTACCAAGACCCCATTCCAGGAGTTCACCGATCTCTTGGCTAAGCCAACTAAGGGGCTCATCATCGAGGCGCCTGCTGAGACAGTGGATGTCTAAGCCTGGTTGTGTTTGGAAAGAAGTTTGCATGTAGTAGAGAACTTGGTTTACTTTGTGCGATCTATGTCCTAATGTTAAGCCTATCCAAATTTTAAAGTATGCACCAATGAATGTTAAGATGTTCTGTTATTTTGTTACATGTGGTATGTGGATAGTGCTACTACATTCAAACATAACACCATTTTTCATTAGCGCGTCTGCTTCAGTATTTTTGGCACTGATAAATTTATAGGTTCTGTTTTGATCGTACCAAACACATTGCATCGGTGTGTACTTGTTGCATAAAACTGCAAAGCAGAGGATATGTTTGAATTAGTTGTACGGAAAAAACAGGTACAATCTTAATAAACATTTTTGCTCACATGTTTGTAAGAATGATGCATGTATGCATATTTACTGCTATACTGTACGCCTAATTGTTTTGTGCATTTGGACGATGGTAATTGTGGCACTTGTGGTCGCTTAACAAAAGATAAATTACAATCCATTTGTTTGGTTCACGGTGACAAAATTAAGACGAGCTGTATATGGTGTTCCATCGTCAACCTAAGGCTATGTCTAAAGGTGGAGGAGTGAAACCCAAAATGAGCCTGAGAAGACCCGAAATTGGGGTGGTGGTAGGCTGGCCAGATGCGGTGGCAGGGAGGTGGTGGCGGATGTGGCTAGCTTGGATGTGGCTAGCGCTCGAGCGGACGGGGTTGTCGTCGGCATGGTTTAACTTATCGTCAAAAACCGGCCGGTTACCGCGGTAACCAGACTAACCGGTCCGGCTCGGTAGCAGCGGATGACCGGTTTATTGCAAAAACCGAGCTAAGTTACTGTAGCAAAAACGGTAACCGCTCGGTTTCTTCGGTTTACCGTTACCGCGGTAACCAGACTAACCGGTCCGGCTCGGTAGCAGCGGATGACCGGTTTATTGCAAAAACCGAGCTAAGTTACTGTAGCAAAAACGGTAACCGCTCGGTTTCTTCGGTTTACCGTTTGGTTTTTGACGGTTTTAAAAACCGGTACTGTAGCAGTTTTGTTATCCATGGTCGTCGGGGAGGAATTGCGCGGTGGCAGGGGATGAGCGTCGTCATGGATATGGTTGGCGTGACCGACTCCTATGGAAGATCCAAAATGTGAGCAGCGACAGGCGGGCCAGATGCGAGTTCAGCAAGCCAAAATGTTGCTTACTGTCGTTGGGCGTCCGGCTGGCAACTGTTACCAAGTAGCTTCTAATCGGCCAGACTTTTGAAATAATGCAACCCATGTTACTAATTTAGCTTTTACGAGGCAAGCTGAAATTTTGCAACCATGTTACCATCACCCAAACTTTTTGGAATCTAGTAACCATATTACAAATTTAGCTTCTATCAGAGGTTTTGATGACCACCATTTTGGAGGTAAAGAGTTATATAATAAGGATTGGCATACCACCACGATTGAGATGGTGCCACAGGTAGATGAAATAGTACTACTACCAGCTAGGAATGGTGGAACAAGTAGATGTATTAGTACTACTACCAGCTAGGTCTGTTACAGTGGAACCAACCTGGATTCAAACTCCAAATTTGACACCTATATTGCATTTAAAACAAATTATTCTTTAAGTGGTACTTGACGTTATGTTATGTCGATAATGAGATATATTTGGTGGCTTTGTTTTTTTTCTTTTGAAGATCAGTCAATTGTTACTAAAAATGATAATAGTAGTATAACAATAATATTTTTTAATACTTAGTTGTTTAGCTTAGTTGTATAGTTAATCACTTTGCATAGTTTGTTATAAGTAGTTCATACATAGTAATCACGATTTTTATTCTTATCTTTTATATCACTACGGAAACCTGTAGTTTGCCGAGTGCCCGAGACACTCGGCAAACCGCAAATAACACTCGGCAAACCCTTTGCCGAGTGCCACGCTCGGTAAAGAGCCGTCGGCATACCTCCTATCGGCAAAGAGTTATTTGCCGAGTGTACTCTATCGCGCACTCGGCATATGTTTACCGAAGGCTAAAAAAACACTCGTCAGCATTTTTTGACAAAAACAAAAAAAATCACCGAGCCGTCGCCGGTGTGGTGCCCATCGCCGGAGACAACGCCGCCCGCGCCCTCACCGGAGCCAACGCTGTTGTGTCCCTTGCCGAAGCCGCCGCTGTCGTCGCGTCCATTGGAGCCACCGTTGTCGTGCCTGCCCGAGCCGGCGTCGTCGCGCCCACCGGAGCCGGGGCCGCCGTCGTGCCTTCCATCGAGGTCGGCGCCACGGCCTCCTCCGTGGTGCCCGCCCTTGGACAGACCCGCCGCTGCTCCTCCCGCCGGGGTCGAGGCCGCTGCCTCCTCCGCAACGCCCGCCCTTGGTCGGACCCGCCGCTAGGCCTCCGTCGGGGTCGTCGAGGTAGCCGCTCCTTCGCGGCGCCCGCCCCGGGCCAGGCCCCCGCTGCGCCTCCTGCCGAGGTCGAGGGCGCCGCCTCATCCATGGCGCCGGCCGGCGTGCCGCCGGGTCAGCCATGGCTGTGGCCGCCGCCCTCCGTGTTGGCCGGGGCCGCGCCGCGTGACGCCTTGAAGCCCTGCCGCCGGTTCTCTGCTGTGCCTCTCTCCCTTGTGCTTGCTGCTGCAGCAGATTTTTGCTATTTTACCCACCTATCCGCGGGGCTTCGACGGAATGCCCGCGTGCCGTTGGGCTTCGATAAAATGCCCACGAAACCGTTTGCCACACCGGTAAAATGCCCATGAATACGTTTTGAGACCAAACTGCCCCTGTCTTCTTCTCCTTCCTCCATCCAGCCATGGCAGACAACGTGCCGACGGTGTCGCTGACTTGCACCGCAGGCCGCAACCTTGCTGCTGGCTGACTGCGAGCAAGCACGGAGGCATGGAGCAAGCACGCGAGGCCGCGGCCTTTGCTGCTGGCAGACTGCCTCTTCGCTGCCCTTGGCCATCTCCTCCTCGCTGCTGCCGAGCACGCCCTCGGGGGCCCGCTAACGCGCACGCCGCCACTTCGTGCCGACCGCCGCTCCTCATCGCCATCTCCGCCGTCTCAGACAGTCGACAGCGACCTCCGCGTACAGCGCCTCGCTGCACCCCTCCGCGCAGCCAACGAGCTCGCACAGCGTCGCGCCCCTCCGCGCAGCCGACGAGCTTGCACTGCGCTGCTCGCCCCACGCAATCGACGGCGACCTCGAGGACGCGCACCCGCGGCGCGGACGGCGCTCGGGCGCACCAGCTCGCCACACGCTGCGACCGGCGCGAGGCGCGAGGTGGCGATGGCGGCGAGGCAAGAGAGGCTGGCGTCAAGGGCGTGTCCTTCGGGTGCGCCCTTCCTGTGACCTGCTCACCAGCTCGGCCACCAGCTCCGAGGAAGAAGAAGGGTAGTTTTGTCCCAAAAACAGGCCATGGGCATTCCACCGGTTGTTGCTTCGGTTTTCCGGGCATTCCACCGAAGCCCATTCTTGGATGGGCATTCCGGCGAAGCCCGCCCGTTTTGGTGGGCAAAATAGCAAAAATCTCCTGCTGCAGTGCTGCGTGCTGCCCCGTGACGAGAGGAGAGAGACAAGGAGTGGATAAGAGAGAGAGCTGCCGCGTGATGAGAGGATAGAGATGAGGAAAGGATAAGAGAGAGAAAGAGAGAGAAGGGAGGAATCCGGAGGAGATTTTTACACCAATGGGAGGCCGTTATTTTGGATAGCCGGATCGGTGATGTGGCAGTTTGCCGAGTGTCGGAAAAAACACTCGGCAAAGTGCTATTTGCCGAGTGTCTTTTTCCGACACTCGGCAAAAAAATTATGAGACACTTTAAAAAAAAATTTTAAAATAGTAAATAAATTCTAAAAGTTATAAAATTTTTTGCATGACACTATTTTTATGATATATTACCTATACAAAATGATATGAAGTCAAAATAATTTTTTCATCAATGTGACTCCAAATTTTAATGATTCACTCTCAAGTTCAATGTTCTTATTCCATGATTCTCCACTTTGTAAGCAATGTATGTTATAACTGTTGCGAAAACTTATCCACTTTTTATTGTAACTTCCATGTGTCACAGAATAACATCATAACAAATCTCATAATATTCAGACTTTATTTGATATTTTGTAGAATTTAAAAATCATTCTAACACATGTAGGTGGTCATAATTTCTTAAATAAGTATGTTGAATTTCTTTTTCTTTCATGGGCAAGATCCTAAATTAGGCTAAATAACATGAATATAATTTTTATATTCATTTTATTTTATTATTTGAATCACTCGTAGTTCACATTTGACTTTATTCAAAAAATTACTTGAAATGTAATTAATTAACTAAATATACCAAACAAAGAAAAAATACCAAATGTTATCATGGAGTAACATGTGCTGTATGTTGAGAGTAGAAAAAGTTTTGAAGAAAGAAGAGACAAAAAAATCTTCTGTTTTACGCTTACGCTTAAGGGAACAAATGTTTTTGGTGGATACAGGCCTTGGTTCCACAAATTATTTTTTTGCCAAGTGTCAAAAAATACACTCGGCAAACCCTCACATTTGCCGAGTGCCGAGAATAATACACTCGGTAAACTATCTTTGCCGAGTGTTTTTATTTTCAGCACTCGACAAACAATCTTTGCCGAGTGTTTTTATTTTGCCGAGTGTTTTATTGTGGACACTCGGCAAATAAGTTGTTTGCCGAGTGCCCGCGATAAAACACTCGGCAAATTCCAAAACACTCGGCACACTTGAGTTTTCCCGTAGTGTATAGTTGTCTTGTTTATTTATTTATATGTGGATATTCTTGCACAAAAGAGGAATAGTGCTTCGTAATGGCACAGGGGTAATTAGCAATCAGCAAAATATGCTTCCATATCATATTTTTATGGCCAAATAAATGACATGGATCAAGCTAAGAACACATAAATTCATTCATGGTTCTTCCATTGTTGGCTTCCCTGCATCAGATATCATGGATGTGGCATTAAGGTTGGTGGCGGCGGCGACACCCATGATGTTGGAATAGTCCAACCTGAAACATGTAGATGTGCAATTGCTTTTAAAGTTCTTACGTGATAAATAACAATAACATTTTTTTAAGGAACTAGTATTTGGCACTTACTTCCACAGTTGTTTCCGGCTGGCACCAGATTGTTGCAATCTTGTGAAATAAAGAAAACATGATGCACATCTATTGTTTCCTCCTCCTTCTCTGTAATTACACGACAAACACATTTCATACCAACTTTTCTGACAATGCCACAACATGACTCACTTGGAAGGATACATGGAGTCCGATGCTCATGTAACACTCGTGCTTAACTAACTCTTTCTCCTTGTAACAATCCTGCTCATCCCAAGCTTCAGGCAATGCAAATATGGTGAAAACAAAACTACATAGCAAAAGTTGAACAATAAATCTTATCGTCATCCTGTGCTGAGTACGAGGTCGAGCTTGGATAACCCAGTATGGCTTCTATGCTTCATTGTTTACAATTTGCACCTCTTGCTTTACTTATAATGTATGGATAATTAATGTCCAAGAATCTCCAATAGGATATTATTGCATTAAATCTAAGTTATTAAGAAAAAAGAATACATGTTGAGAAATCTTGGAACCAACTAATACAATGAGTTACTAACAGAATAGAAAAATGTTTAGAAATCATGGAAGTGATATCAGACACATGAATCACTGAATTTATTTCATATTTATATTGTTCACTGATATGCCATTGTTCCTCATTAATCTAACTGGTGGTATGGTGAATTGTTGCCTGCGAATGTATCTAACTGTTGGTATGATGATATTGTTGCATTAAATTTAAGCTATGAAAGGGAAAGAAAAATAAATGTTGAGGAATCTTGGAGCCAACTAATACAGTGAGTTACTAACAGAATAGAAAAATGTTTAGAAACCACGGAAGTGATAGTATACACATGAATCATTGAATTTATTTCATATCTATATTGTTCACTGATACCATTATTCCTCATTAATCTAACTGATGGTACAATGATCAAAACCCGTCGTCCCGACGGATCAAAACCTGGGCCGATCGCAGTCCTTGAAGGCCCGAACCCTAGCTGCATCTTCACCCTACCAGTTGGTGCTTGCGCCCCAGACTGCTCTCTACCGGCGTGCCTCCTTAGTCGGGGCCTATGGACGACGGTGAGAGGGTGGCACCGTTGGATCTTGGCCTTGGCCGCGACCGCCGCCCCTCCTCCTCTATTCTTTCCCCTTCTTATCCCTTTCTTGAGGCATGTAACAGTGAGATCCAAAGAGGGTGGCCACACCCATGGCGTTTGGAGGAGGGTGGTGGCATCGCTACCGGTCCACTCATCGGCGCGCCGCCGTCGAGTGGTCTTGTGGTGGCGCCCTTTGCCCTAGCTCGAGGCAAAGCGAACGCGATAGCGAGGGCTCACTGTCGGTGGCTTGGGTTCTTCCCGCACAACAGCGGTGATGGTGACATTGAGGCCCCGCCGTTGGAGTGTGCGTGCTGGCTATGGTCAGCGTGCGCCTCCGTTGAGCGGTTCTCGGCGGCGTCCATATTTCGAGAGTCAGCGCCCGTGTTGTGTAGCTGTGGAGGTGGCTAAGTCCTCTCCGCGCGATAGCGGTGATGGCGAAATCAAGGGTAGGTCCCTTTGCTTCCTGCCTTTTCTTTCTTTGACCTAGGGTTAGGGTTTCCCTTCTTTTCTTTTGAATTCTCTTTCGATTTGCAAAGGAATCCAAATTTCCTAACTCCGATATACTCACTAGACAGGTTCTCGATACCAATGTTATTAACCGAGAGATCATCTAGGAGTAGATCGGAGGGCATGTACTTAGCTTTCCGAGATGCCATTGAGGACGGTGGGCGCGATGACGGCGGCATTGAGCACGGTGGTATCGAGGTGCCCTTGGTGGTGGTGCAGTGCCGTGACGGCGTCCACGACATGGGGAAGGGGCTGGCGGCGCTTTCGTCGCTGGCAGCCCTTCCGTCGAGATGAATCTAGGGTAGGACGGTGGGTACTGTGGCGACGAACCTTGTACCGTGTGCTCCTGGTGGCCACCTCCTGTTTATAGAGCTGTGCGACAGGGGCCCACCAGCCTTGCTTGGACTGGACACCGTCAATCAGGGCATGGGTCAAGGGCCCATTGGGCTGTTGGGCCCATTGGAAAGAGATCAATCTAACATGATTGAGCCAAACAACAAATGATTAGTGTAGGCGCCAACGGGAAGTGCTGGCCAGCACTTAATAAGACTGCTTGCTGAATTATCGGTACGGTGCAAAGGAAGCCTAATCTCCATCAAGTATATGGCTAATAGTTTGAGAATTAACCCAATTATAAAATCCAAATGGCAAATAATAATCAGTTCTTATAGGGGAGAAACAGAAGATAATCCTTACACTGTACAAGATTTCGAAGTGGTAATTTGGACATTGAAGCCTGAATGAATTTACCCAATTCGGTACCTGTGGTTATTATTTCCATTATGCGAAAACTGAGAAGAATAGGAAGAAGAAGGTTGGATGTGGAAGGAATACACGATTGCACTTTAACTTCCATTCTGTCAATAATAAGATCCCTGTTTTGTTGACGAGACCACTAGCTTATGAAAAACTCAACGTTCCCGCCTACGCAAAATATCTGCTCACACCATTCATCAAATAAAAACGTACCAGCACCTATGAAAAAGAAAATCAATGAATGTGGATGACAGCAGTAGATTAATTAAGAAAATCGGGACACGTCGATTGAAGAGGCGGGACATCTCTTCCATTGGTCTAAAACAGACATATGTTGAATTGCTCTGAACCAAGAGTTATGTCTTTCATCAATAAAATACAAGAGATGTACTAGAATATAATAATGGACGATACAGGGTGCCCATTGCAAGATCCACGGGGCCGAACAATCGCACGACGTCCTGGCAAGCCTTGGTCCTCGGATCGCACACACGCAGCACCCATGGCTTCGATCCGTCCACGCCCGAGCATGCCACGGACGCGACCCTCCTGCCGTCGAGCACCCACACGAGAGCTGCTCGGCGGCCTGGCCTTTTTGACGTACCCGCGACATGGGCACGGCGCACAGCAGCTGTCACACCGCCGCCGGCTCATCCCCACATGTGCTCAGCTAAGTAGGATGTCAACCACTAATGCCATCTTGCTCGCTGCTAATGCCATCTGGCTCAACAGCTATGGGTCATAACACCAACCGCTACTACTTAGCCCATATAGCAGCGACTGGTGCACACTATAGACCCACCCTTTTTGTAGCTACGACCCGTTTTTCCTGCCACAACTACGCTGCTTTTGGAAGCATGGCTATAGTGCGCGATTCCTGTATTGGACATCCCCAACAAGACATCCTTCTCTGAGACCTCTTCTCCATGAATATGATGGCTGTGTTAGGGTAGGGTACCTCTCTTACCCATAAGAGGTAAGATATGGATTTAGTCCCAGACATTGATTTTTGTAGAGATAAAAATAAACTTAAAGGTAAAAACAGAATAACTACCTGGCATTTTATTTGAGCACTAAATTCAAGTCAAATTGCATAAGCAAATAAAATGACAAATTGCATCCGCGGGTAGATTACGCCGACTATAATTATTTGATGGAGTAAATTGAGCTAAAATTTCATTTAGGGAGTAAAATATACAGAGGGAATTGTTCGCTAAGTAAAATGGACTTTTCCCTTAAAAAAGTTATGAGGAGTAAAAGAGATTGTGTGCTCCAATACTTCCCAATGTATGGTTGCTAAATAGTTTTAATTCTATATATGTCACTTTGTATTGTGGCTCTACCATCACTACATAGAAAGATTTCATGATTGAGTTGCTAAACATAAGCGAAATGTGGCAACCAAACATGCTTTTTTTATGTTTTGAAATTTAAGGAGCAAATATCGAGAACTGTTAGAGAGTTACTTTTATGATATATTCCCAAATTTTTACGCCCTGCTATCTACTACATCCATTCTAAAATATAAGCATTTTTAACTTTGATACATCATGTTCGACAATTTATTTTGTTATGAATTGGTTTATTAATAGATATACTTTAAATATATTTTATTTATTTTTGTAATTATACAAAAATATAAATAAGATGAATGGTCAAATGTGATGTTTGAAAATAAAAATAGATGCTTAGATTCATATATGAGTTGACAATTTTCAGATGTTCCACGATGATATGTTCAAGTTGTATTTAATTTATGGACCACATGGTCGAACGCCTAGAACAACGGCTAGCACATTATTACAATGATAACTCCAAATTTAGAAAATCCAAATCGAAGCCTGCCACACCCATGCCAGATCCTGGTTAAGGATCCTAGACGAAAAACACAAGTTGCATCGTTATTCACGTAAACATTTAATGTTTTGTTACACTTTATTACTATCACATATAGTCCAGAAATCATATCCAGTCTATTCTTGCAAGATTATCTCGATTGCAATCTTAACTGTTTTAGAATAAAATCTAACTTTCTAAGAAAAAATACAAAAAAACGATGAGATATTACCTCTTTAGGTGGTAATAGATAGGAGTGAAAGCAGTATGGAATGATCAGAAGAAGCCTCAATTATTCTTCCTCAATTATTTTCACTTTTGTGTTTTTTTTCTCAAAAGAAAAAAATGAAAACAATACTGACAGAAACAAGTATGGCATTGGTATTACAGAAAAGTGGGAAATAAGTTAAAAATAGGTGGTATCAATCGGAAATGAATGTTAACAATCAAAGAATAATAGTGTCAAAACATATATTTTAGTTAATTGAATATGCATGATAACAAAAACTTTATATGATAGAACAATAATCATAATTCTGTGTAAAAAAATAAATAAAACAATGCTAGCAGCTTAGCTTCTTATACGGTAGGTAATAGCTTGTTGCTATGGAAGTTAAACGGGCATGTATATATGAAAAAGGGAAGGTTTTTGCACAGAAAGTAACCATTTATTTCAGACTGGTGTTATTACTTATTATTTGAAGGGATAACTATAATCGAAATACCGAAAACACCAGAAATTATCTGCGGTAATTTCCGCATTAATACATGAATTTCTGGAAATCAAGAGTGCAAAATTGTTTTCAGTCACTTCTATGAATTTCTAACACTTCTGTTTTCATATCTTTGGAATATCACTTCCGCGTCTTGCGGTCGATAAAATCCGGTTAATTTCTTTCATCCCTAGTAATAGGTTATTGATCAAAATAAAATTTGGAGGTTCATAGTTATTCAAGGCACCGTAAATTTAACGCAATACTGAAAATGTAAGCACTCAACCAACTAACTTGTTAGTGACATACAACAGCTTGGAGTGTATACCGGACCAAAAGCACAAAATATTGCGTGACACCTTATAGATAGATAAATAGGCAAAGCGAGTATATTATCAGTTAACCTACCAAGATATGAAAAAAAGGTACTATCATGTGTTTAATATTCTGATACATCATATAAATATTCTAAGACAGTTGGATCGTGTATATACCTCGGTCATTAATGCAGCAATAATTCAAGTATACCTTGTTGGAAGATTTCTTAATGTTTATTTCTTTGATGATATCGATATTAATGCAATGATATTGTGCTAATGATCTTTGGACATTTATTATAGTACTACTAGGATCTTGAAATTTCCTATATAAAAATAGACGTATTCTTTGCAGACCACGAATAACGACATACATGCTTGGTCCTAGCAGGACGAAAATATTACACAACTGTACACAATGACTATGCAGTTAATCATTCGACTCATTGCTTTTTGTTTGGTTCTTTACCTATTTGCAATGCCTCAAGCTACTAGTGAGAAAGACTGTCATGGTGAGAAGATACTATTTAAGGAGAAATGCAAGGCCTGCATTAACCGTCGTAACGGTTGCGTTTTGCCAAAAGAGTCCTGCTGTGATGCTACACAAAAAGTCGACATGACTTGTGTGTGTCGTATGATAACGCCTGACGAAGAGAAAGAGATTAGCGTGCGAAAAGTATCCTGGGTCTCACAAGTTTGTGCCAATCCGGTGCCAGCAGGAAGGCCGTGTGGAAGTAAGTGTCAAACAATATTTTTTTTTCGTCCTAAGATACATGTAGAATTGTATAACTAAGATCCTTTTCTTAATAGGTTGGACTATTCCTGCGTCACCGCCACCACGTGCACCAAGGGTTGATCCATAAGAGTTCATTTATCATTGCTAAGGAATAAACATGCCGACTGTCTGATTAAATTTCATGTCATAGAAACATAATGCAGGATGCGTGTTGCCACCTCAAAATCCTGATTGCATTTCCCCTTATGTATGTTGAAAACTTTTATGTGACAGTGCAAGCTAAATATTTTATTTTCAACCAAATTTATTTTTGTCTGTGCCCTTCCATGATGATCACTCAACCTTGTTTTTTTAATTAATCTTCTCTGGTAGGTTTGCTCGCTCGACGAAGATTTGCTCACGCAACTAAAAAGAGAACAGTTTGAGGATATACCAGCAACAGAAAAACATATTTAGGTCTGCATAGCTCCAACTATATAAAAACTCTTGGGATCTCGTGAAGTTATCGTACCTAGCTCAAAAAATTAACTTTCATAATCTTTGAGAAAGAGCCGCGTCCCCGAAAACTCTGTTCAATTGTGCGAGAGTTTTCCTATATCTAATCTTTAGAGCTTGTGAGACCAGCCTATGAAAACTCAACGTTCCCGCATATGAAAAATCTCTGCTCCACACCATTATTCATCAAATGAAATAGTACCAGCCTATGAAAAAAATTTCAGTGAATGAAAGTAGATTAATTAAAGAAAATCGGGATACATTGATGGTTGAAGAGGCGGGACGACGTCTCTTCCATTGTCTAAAACTGACATACGCCGAATCGTCGCTCTCAACCAGGAGTTTATGTTTTTTCGTCAATAAAATACAGCTCTTCCATTATTGTGTAATAAAAAAACACCAGCAGTAGAATGTAATAAATTATGGACGATACAGGGTGCCCATTGCAAGATCCGCGGGGCTGAACAATCGCGCCACGTCCTGGCAAGCCTTGGTCCTCGGGTCGTACACACGCAGCACCCATGGCTTATTGGGTCCGTCCGCGCCCGACCACGCCACGAACGCCACCTTCCCGCCGTCGAGCACCCACACCAGCTGCTCGGCGGCGTGCCCTTTCTGGCGACCCCGCGACGACGTGGGCACGGCGCACAGCTGCTGCCACAGCGCCGCCGGCTCGTCCCCACCGCCGCCGGCGAGAAGGAACAGGTGGATGGTGGCGTCGCAGCGGACGGAGCCGGAGACCGCGACGAGGCGGCCGTCCAGCTCCGTCAGGCTGGACACGACGTTGCTGTGTCCGGGCAGCCGCGGCGGGCCCTGGATGAGGTCGTGCCGCCACTGCTCCGTCTCGAGGTCGAACGCGGCGATGCAATCAGGCGACGACGTGTAGCCGTGAAGCCGCGCCGCCAGTACGTAGACGACCCCGCCGGCGGCGACCGCCTTCCACGGGGCCTTCGTGGACCGCACGGTGGCCGGAGGCGCCTGCGCCGCCCGCCACGCGCCGCCTTCTCCTCCTCCCCGACCGACGGTGAGCACCCGGCAGGACTGCGCCGGCGCGCCGACGCGGAACCCGGGGTCGGTCGTGACGGCGAGCACCTTGCGCTCGCCTCCCGACGCGTGGCCGAGCACGAAGCAGGTGCGGGCGGCCGCCTCGCCGCCGCCGCCGTGGCCGGCGGGTAGCACGGTGACGAGCTGCTCGGCGGCCGGGTCGAGGATGCGGAGGCGGCCGTCGGCGCCGACGAGGGACACGAGGCCGCCGTGCGCGCGCATCTGCGGGGCGTGCGGGTGCAGGCACCCGACGTCGCGGCTCCTCACGCGGCGCGCCGCGTGGCCGGCGGCGGCCAGGAGCGTGAGCTCCGTCTCCTCCTCGAAGATGCCGCGTGACGTCACCGCGAGGAGCTGCCCGGCCGCCGGGTCGTCGGCGCAGGTGCTTCCGTCGTCGCCGGCGACGCGACTGCTGGTGCTAGTCCGTCCGCGCAAGCGCGACCACGCATGTTGAAGCTGGTTGCCCATGTCGAGAAGCCCCCTTGCATCGGAACCAAAACAACTTGCCGCTTTGCCCACGACCACAACAATTAGCGATCTCGACTTGCTCCGCGACTTGTTGTTGGGCTATCTATATAGGGTTTATTTCCCGAGCACAAGTTCGTATTGGTTTCCACCAAAACACGTTGTACTTTGTTCCAAAGAACACAATCGCCTTCGTATCCGTCTGTGTCGTAAGGAAGAGTTCGATGCGGCCCAGTATTTTACTTACGGACTCAGAGCAGCTCCCAAAAAATAGACTTCAAAAATATCTTTTTTGAGCAGCCAGCCGTGTGCCTAAAGAAAACACACGGTAAAGAGCACTCTTTACTTGTGTGCCATCCTTTTTGACACACGGTAAAGACTTTGCCATGTGCCATCCTTTTTGACACACGGTAAAGACTTTGCCGTGTGTTTTTTTAGCATACGGCAAATGAAATATTTATCGTATGTCTGAAAAAAACACACGATAAAGTACTAGACACACGGTAAAGATTGGTTTTCCCGTAGTGAGTAGGGCCAATTTTTTTATCCTTCTCCAACAGCTCTCTTTAAAAATGCATCAAGAAGTCATCTCATTGGACCACGTCAACATTTGGAGCCGCAATAACATTAATTCTCCTGTAAATAGAAGGATTTGGAACCCAACTTCATCCCTGTTTCTAGCTATAAATGAGGTTTTAGGAGGAAATAAATCTGTGAGTTGTTTTGGGGACCTCTTAGAGATGTTTTTTGATATTAAACCCAATATTTAGTTTAGGGAGAGTTTACATGACT